>CM060119.1:30032343-30267343 GCA_030522415.1 Channallabes apus | reverse complement strand
AAAAAGGTGGCTCATGCTAGAAAACCCTCAAATAAAGCTGAATTACAACAATTCTGCAAAGATGAGTGGGCCAAAATTCCTCCAGAGCGCTGTAAAAGACTCGTTGCAAGTTATCGCAAACGCTTGATTGCAGTTATTGCTGCTAAGGGTGGCCCAACCAGTTATTAGGTTCAGGGGGCAATTACTTTTTCACACAGGGCCATGTAGGTTTGGATTTCTTTTCTCCCTAAATAATAAAACCCCTCATTTAAAAACTGCATTTTGTGTTTACTTGTGTTATCTTTGACTAATAGTTAAATGTGTTTGATGAGCAGAAACATTTTGTGTGACAAACATGCAAAAGAATAAGAAATCAGGAGGGGGGCAAATAGTTTTTCACACCACTGTATATATGAGAAATATATTATCTCTAATCATCCCTTGTTTAGTTCTCTTATCTTAAGTTACAATAGTTATAATCATAGACTGTAATTGAACATGATGTAACACTATGACACTTCTTATACTGGAACGCCTGATTAATACTGATGTACACTGGAACTGTTTGATGCATTTCAATGTTTTCTAGGCGTGTTTAAAGGAGGTTACCATCCCTCAGGAGAACTCGGCAGAGAGCCAGCCTCTGAAGGGATCCGAGAAGGTGATCAGGGTGGATGAGTGTTATTCCTCAGGCAGCGTTACTGATTCGTCTCCTCTCAGCTCTGATCTTGAGGTTAGCAACCCCTATTTGCAATAAACCACAGACCGATCAGTGCAGGTCCTGTAATACTGACCATAATGAAAGTATAGAAATATATAGAAAGCAGGTGGAGTGAATGTAAGCTACTTTCTCAGATTCCTGGGGTACCACTGAACCTCCCAGTTAGAAGAATAAATAATTGACTATTTTTGAATTCTTAACTAGATTACCAAAAAGAAAAAAGGTTTTAGACTAGCTGTCATGGGAGGCAGATGACAGGGTAGTTTTTGTAAGGGAAAACTGTGGAAATCATAACAAGTGCGTTTAACTGACAGGCAAAACAAAAACCCAAAAAAATCCAAATGGTAATATTTTCCATTTTTCTTCGCATTGGTCTAAGATCCAGATGCAGAGTTTGTATTTCCTATGGCATGATGGGTAGGTGCTGTAAAACATGTTAAACTTGGTACAGTATTTGCTTTCAGCCAGCAGGTGGCAGTAAAGTCTTTGACAGGTGAACAAATGGTGTATCAAGTGTGTACTGCTGTTCCACTCATGGCAAGGAATAAAAAAAAACATGAATAAGAGTGGCAGAATCTGCAATCTAACCATTTATTTTGTAATCTAAAAAAGAATAGATTTATGACTGCATATAAAAATCAGATTTGGGTCATGGTTAGCACTGTCGACTTGCGCCTTCAGGGTTAGGGGTTCGAATCTCATCTTCAGGCTCTGTACATGAATAACTTTGCATGTTCTCCCCATGCTTTGGTGGGTTTCCTTCAGATACTACTTACATTCCAAACCCTGACTGGTGTATCCACATTGCCAGTAGTGTATCATGAGTGTGTGCTAGTGCCTGTACACGCCTGTAGTTTGACAGAGTAACATTATTGTCATCGCGCCAACCATGACAAAGCACTGACACCTGCCAATCCTCCCACAGATGTATAAATGTTAAATATACATACTAACAAAATTCACATTTTACTTTGATAAAGACCATAATGTTTTTTTTTTTTTTTTCAATCCAATTATTAATAGCCTTTGATTTCATACAAATATCAGTGCGTGTAAGGCTCAGTAAATAGTCTGACACAATGTTTGGTTCATGTCATTCGTGCGTGTCTGTTAGCCAGCTTGTCAGGTTACCATGGAAACAGAACCTCAAGCTGAAGCCTTTCCATAAAATTGAGAGGTTGAAAATGTTATTCATCCATCCAGAACAGTTATCATATGTAGGGTTGCAGGGGGCCTGAAGCCTATTCCAGACTGAAATATTGCATTTTAAAGATTATTATTTCTATTATGAGTTAATGCATTCATTAATGCATTAAATGTGATCTCAGTATAATTACATCTGTTACTGGAAGGCTGTAGAGTTAGAGAACATACAGTGATGAACACCAAGGTGCTATCAAAACAAATCACAAAGGAAACGTATTGCTTAGGGTTTGGTGAGAATAAAAATATCCCAGACTTCGAACATCCTGCGAAACCCCATTAAATCCATTATTACACAATGGATCATTTTTCACATCCTGAATCCTCAGAAGCGCTGATGAAGGAAGTCAGTGTCTGACTTTTTAATGTTCTGCTTAACTTTTACTACGTCCACTATGCGGTATACACTGTACATACAGTATAACCTGTACCTTTTGTGCATGATGATAAAAGCACTGGTTCGTGATCTCGATTTATTTATTTATTCATTTGTGCAGCAGGAAATCCTATTTGTGTGCCGCGATGTCTGGCAAAGCCAGGCTGTTCCTATCAAGAATGTCTGGCTATTGAGGATGTCATTAAATCACTAACAAAAGTGAATTGCTCAAAGTGAAAACAATTGAACTTTGTTTTATTGGCTAAACAGGAAAACGGCAAACGATGTGAAAACTCAGAGAGGGGCAACGACTATGGAGTAGGTTATAGTCCAGGGTTCGGTGCTCGTGCCGTCCCCTCCTACATCAGTAATCTTGAGGAACAGCTCTAGGGCAGAGTCTTGCTCCTGTACAACCTTTGCACTTTAGTCATGACTGAATTTTAACTCTTACTAATTTGTACACAGTGTCTCTCACTCGATACTGGATAATGATTGCCTGTTTTTTTGTGGAGTTGTTGCTGATGTACATCAAAAAATCTCTATAACCTTTGATCTGTACTGTAAGTAAAATACTGTAAAGTCCCTGTGTTTTTTAACTCGCTATCCTGGCGCTAAGCCATGCTTCCATGACCACCACACAGCAGGTATCTCTCAATGTTCTCCTTCACTCTGTCTGGAAACGATTTTTTTTATTCACGCTAATCCTTGAGAAAAGCTGGATTTGGAAGCTGTGGGAAACGGCTATAAGGTCTACAGGGATTCAGATTACTCGGCTATATTTTTGACATTATTTACATCCACATGTAGTGTACATTTCATTTGGCTGAGGATTTTTTTTTCCAAAGCGGCTTAAAAATTTGATGCAAATGAGTACAGTAGGTGAGTGGGTCTGGAATATCTTGGGATCCTGCTGCATTACCATTTCCCTTTAGTAGAACTATGAGGCTCAATCCTGTTCCAGCAGTACACAGCCCCTATGACTAAAGCAATCTCCACGGTTGATGTTGAAGAACACAGGTGTTTAGCCAAGGGGCAGCGATCAGCTCTTAAAAATGAAGCCAATGCAGAAGTGACAAAATAAATGTGCAGTTCATCGAATGTCCACCGGTGGCTGGCTCCAAAAGTGAGTCAATCCTGATAGAACCTAATGTTAAACCCCAACTTTACAACAGACAAAACGTTTACAGACCAATTTTGGTCTAGATTTCCCATCCATGACAACTGTATAAATCATAAATCGACGCATAATGAGGGGCGTGGCTGATTTAAATGACACTAGCAGTCTGCTACGCTATCCAGCTAACTGGAATTGTCGTATTTTAACTTGCCACAAGAAATGTAGGAGTTGACACGGGACTCCATATGATGGAGTTCAATCAAATGCAAAGTAACATCAGCATATATGTTTTCGTTAAGATGAAGTTAAGCTAGTTTGTGGTAACTGAGGTAAGTACTGAGGTACCAAGACCAACCAACTGCCAAACTCTCAACAGTTCGCTCTTCCTATTTGCCCATTTATGGATCAACCAGGGTTTAGACAGCTCTTGCCAAGTTGGTGATAACCAAAGCTCCTACAGTTAAGGTTGAGAAAACCTTTGGGTGATGTCAGAGTGCCTTTTGAATGCACCCCAGGTCTCCTTGCACAACATCAATGCCTGACCTCATTTAAGCTCCTGTAGCTAAAAAGATATAAATCACAAATTTAGTGTAAAACCTTCCTAGAAGATTGGACAAAAAGAAAACATTTACATGCATGTATCTACAAACCTTTGGCCATATAATGTACTTTTGCTCCACGCCATGTTTATCAAGACGAACTTTGACTTGAACTGTAAATTCAGCCTTTTGTGCCTCGTGTTGCAACAACTGGCACAGAATGGATGCCCATGTATGTTTTGTAATAGCTGTAAAAGATTGGTTATATGCTTATCTGGTTGCTTAATGAAAAACATTTTACATTTCTCGAGATATCAGTTCTCTGCCTGCTAGGAAGTTATTCGTCTCCTGGCTGTTTCATACATGGTGAATTCATTGATTGTAAATTCACTGAACCGCTTGCAAAATATTTCCATGTCAAGTTATAATAACTGTCTTAACAGCTTCCTTAGAGCTTGGGGGGATTGATTAAACATTTTTGTGTGGCAAAACCATATTTTTTTTAATTAATTAATTTATTTTTATTAATTGCGAATTAATACACACTGATCACCCATAACATTATGAAAAACAGCAATGACTTGTGTGTTCTTACTAGTGATGGGTCGTTCATGAACGATTCGTTCTTTTTGAATGAGTCTTTAACGTGACTCAAAAGAACGAGTAGTCTCAAAGAGTGATTTGTTCATTATCTGCTGGCCGCGCATTTGGAAAACATCGCGAAACCCCCGTAGGTTATGTACAGGAAACAGAAATGAGTGGTTGTAAGTAGTTTGTTCTTTTGTCACGTGACTCCCACAGACGCTATGCAGTGCATTATACAGGAAACAGAATTGAGTGGTTCTTCTCATGAGTCTCCTGTTCCGAATCGTTCGTTCTTTTGTCACGTGACTCCCATAGACGCTATGCAGTACAATAGATTCCAAAGAACAGACGACTCGGACTAGTAGACGTTGGAGAAGCACCGCTCAATTCTGTTTCCTGTGTAATGCACTAAACAGCGTCAGTGAAAAAAGAACGAACGATTCGGACCAGAAGATGTAGGAGGTGAGCTGCGCATTCTGTTTATCATAATATGTCCTTAGCTGCATTTAAATATTATCATTACTGGAATTATAGGCAAAATTTGTGTATGTAGACGTGTTGGGGGTCTTTTTTATTGAAAATGTAACATTTTTGTAATTTCTGATGAAATTAACTAAATTACTGAAAAAAAGATTTGTTCAGGTTTCCTCCGGGTACTCCGGTTTCCTCCCACAGTCCAAAGATATGCAGGTTAGGCTAATTGGCGTTCCTAAATTGCCCGTAGTGTGTGAGTGTATGTGTGTGTGCCCTGAGATGGATTGGCACCCTGTCCAGGGTGTACCCCGCCTAGTGCCCGAAGTCTCCTGGGATAGGCTCCAGGTCCCCCGCGACCCTGAACACAGGATTAAGCGGTATAGAAGATGAATGAATGAAAGATTTGTTCATTTTGATGAATGAGATTCAAAAAACCGAGTCACTAAAATGATCCAAACTTCCCATCACTAGTTCTGACACCTTTTTATTGGAACCAGCCTTAACCTTTTCCTCAATTTGATCTAAACCGGCACTTCTATTGAGTCATACTACATGGGCCAGCCTTTGCTCCCCCATATGCATTAGTGAGCCATAGCGACCCATTGTAATGACTAGAGGACTGGATCAGAGCAATTCCAAAACTCCAGCTCTTGTGGGATGTTCAGTGGCCAGGTCCTACCAAAAGTGACTCAAGGAAGGAAACTGGTGAACTGGCGACAGGGTCATAGGTGGCCAAGGCTCACTGATGCACATGGCGAGTGAAAGCTAGCCTGTGTAGTCCGATCCAATAGAAATGCTAGTGCAGTTCAAATTGTAAAAAGGTTAACGCTGGTTGTGATAGAAATTGTAACGACATCTAAACAAAAATTATATCGAAGCAGGATATTTAATCAGCACCTAGGTATCATGATAATATTGTATCGGGTGGTAGGAATGAGTCCCATCCCATCCCTGTTGTCCTCACACATCTTATTTGTCCTTACAGTATATGCTGAGCTCGATGTGCCGTTCCGGTCATACCCCTAACCCTCCAGTATTATTTTTTTCCCCCTCATTCATGCATTCCTACAGTGGGACTTTCAGGACACGCCTTCGCAGTGGCGTTCACAGAATAGACACGAGCAAACAATGGACGCATTCCCTCTGCAGGACTGGACGATAGACCAGAGGTCAAAGTCCAACACGAAATCCAGCTCTAACGCCTTTAATGATGCCGATCTGGAGCAGAGGAAGGTTTCCTGATCACCCGACACTAACGTTCAGATGCTTTGAAATGATTCTGGATGATTCTCGGGAGATTTGTCTGTACATTAATATTTAACGAGATATCGCCTATAATAAAAAAAGAGTAAACGTTTATATTTTGTTATATCTTGACATATACAGTATGCTCCATGTTTTTGTCAGGCGGATGGGCTATAAGGAGTTCCTAACATGCATTTATTTATTTATTTTTTTCCAAAGAAATGTATAATTATTGTTGTTTGTCACACATGTCCTCCTCCTCCTACAGGTCACAGCACTGAATAATGAGATCACACTGAAAGCTGAAACATAAGAAGACAGAGCCAAAACAGATTATTTCAGGGAGGTGTCTAATAAACTAGACTAATAAAAAAACAATCTCGCCCTTTCACAGGCCTAATAGTTCAGTGGGGGTTTTCCTGTAGTTTGATAGTCGGACAGTTTTATCTGAGCTGTACTGCAGAAAGGTCCGGCAGCCTATGATAAGAGCCAGACCAGACGACCAGGGCTTTTAAGCTGTCCCTTTAGTCATCGCTGTGGTCATTTTTGTCCTCTGACATGGTGGCTTGGTTGTATTGTGCCCATGTCAGTCTTGTCTAACAGATGAGTACCAAGGAGACTTCCCAGAAACTCTGATAATGGGACAATGTCGTGATTAGAGATAGTCGAACATATTGTGGAAGTGGATCGGGGATGTATTAAATGACTGATAAGGTTCCAAGGAGCTGTAATTCAGAGTAAATCTCCTTTTTATTATCAGCTATTGTCCGTTTATCTAAATATTTTCATCGTATGAAATATTCAGGATATCTTAACATTTTGGAATTATTTTTGGCTCCTTCCAATCCCCTTTTTGAACAAAAGGTCTGTTGGGACCAACTCACTGGCTTTAGGTCATGTTGGTGTACAGTTAGACCTAAAAGTATTTGGACACAATTTTATTCCTCTCTCTCAAAATTTAGTGAACCGTCACATGCATAAGTATTTGGACAAAGACGATTTTCTTCTTCTCTCTCAAAATGTAGCACTTAACCCAAGCTGCTCCAGGAGTGCCGTATCCTGGCTGACCCTGAGCGCTGATCCCAGCTTCCAAACTTAAGATATGCGGGGAAAAAAAGAGAGAGAATTCTAAAAGGCCATGGCTAGAGGAGTGTTGTGGTTTGCCATAATAACACACATCCTGATGACAGCCCGTAGTACGTGTAATAACAGGTTTTATTGTAACCAGCTGTTGCTAGAGTTAGAATGTTTTGTGTCGAATATAGACACGCACATACAGGGGTTGGACAGTGAAACTGAAACACTGGCCAATTTAGTGTTGGAGGTTTCATGGCTAAATTTGACCAGCCTGGTGGCCAATCCTCATTGATTGCACATTCCAGCAGTAAGAACAGAGTGTGTAGGTTTAATTAGCAGGGTAATAGCACAGTTTTGCTTAAAATATTGCAATGCATGCAACATTATTGAGTGACATATCAGAGTTCAAAAGAGGACAAATTGTTGGTGCGCGTCTCCAATTGCTGGCGCATCTGTGACCAAGACAGCAGGTCATTGTGATGTATCAAGAACCACGGTATCCAGGGTAACGTCAGCATACTACCAAGAAGGAAGAACCACATCCAACAGGAGTAACTGTGGACGCAAGAGGAAGCTGTCTCAAGGGGATGTGCGGGTGCTAACCCGGATCGTATCCAAAAAACATAAAACCACAGCTGCCCAATTCACTGCAGAACTAAATGTCCACGTCAACTCTCCTGTTTTCTCTGATGAAACTGTTTGTGTGTGTGTGTGTCCCACTGCCACGTGACTCCAACTTCCTCCTCGTTCGTCAGGAGCTCCACAGGGTCAATGAACATGGCCGGGCTGCTATAGGCAAATCTTTGGTCACGCGTGCCAATGCCAAACATCAGCTTCAATGGTGTCAGCAGTGTGCAACGTGTATTGTTCTCTGATGAGTCCATCTCCACTGCCTTTCCCACATTCCGAGATAGTTACGGTGTGGAGAAACCCCAAAGAAGCGTACCACCCAGACTGTTGCATGCCCAGAGTGAAGCATGGAGGTGGATCAGTGATGGTTTGGGCTGCAATATCATGGCATTCCCTAGGCCCAATACTTGTGCTAGATGGGCGTATCACTGCCAAGCACTACCGAACCATTCTGGAGGACCATGTGCACCCGTTGAAACGTTGTATCCTGAAGGCGGTGCCGTGTATCAGGATGATAATGCACCTATACACACAACAAGATTGATGACAGAGCGGTTTGATGAACATAAAAGTGAAGTTGAACATCTCCCATGGCCTGCACAGATGGCCTCACCAGATCTAAATATTATTGAGCCACTTTGGGTTGTTTTGGAGGAGGGAGTCAGGAAACGTCTTCCTCCACTAGCATCACGTAGGGACCTGGCCACTATTCTGCAAACAGAATGACTCAAAATCCCTTTGGTCACTGTGCAGGACTTGTATCTGTCATTCCCAAGACGAACTGATGCTGTATTATTTTGGTCTAAAACTAGACATTTCAGTTTCATTGTCCAACTCCTGTGTATATATATATATATAGATACACACACACACACACACACAGGAACGGATAAATTCAGCTACAGTAAACATCAGCACACTCTGTATGCTGCTTGTCCAATAATATTTATGGACCTGAACAAAGTATAGACTGTAAGAATCTAAAATATAGATTCCTACTGTATATGACCTTACTGATGATTGCCTGGGCTTTACTTGACAACCTGTTTTTGAAAAGGTCTGTTTATTTTCTCTTTTTGAAACGTGCGACACGTGACTGGATACAAGTATTTCAACATCTCAAACTGCACATGTGAATGAGGTTCTTTAAATTAAAATTTTATTTGCCATTTACATAATAGAATATAAAATTTTCACTATAATAAAAAAATATATAATACAATAATACATTAAAAGTAAAGATATATAATATTGCAATATACAAATTTACTAATTTATACTGCAATATAAAAATTTACAAAAGTTATAAAATAAAATAAGAATTTGAATAGAATATATAAACGACACAGGATTTAAGGAATCAAATTAAAATATTATTTGTGACCTACACAACCATACACAGTATGATATGCAATGAAATGCTTGTACGACTTTCCGAGACCTAAAATGGATAGATTTCTCTACTAGTAAATAAATTACACTAAAGAGTACAATTAGATAAAAAAAAAGTGATATACATAAGTTACATTTATTTTTCAAAATTATAGAAATTTAGGTTGAAAATGTCCAATATTTACAAAAGTTAAAAAAAAAAAACTTTTTTATTTGAATTAAAATAGAAAGGTATAAATTATGCAGAATTTGCAGACTATGGAAAGAAATAAACTCTGAGGTATAAATGTATAAGAATGTACAAACATAATTGTAAACTTTGAGGCATTAAAATATAGAAGGGTAAAAATATGGTGCAGTATAAGTAAAACATGAAGTGTGAAACAAAATGTTTGGTTGTCAGCAGAAGTGTGATTTTCTGTGTTCCCAGTTTTCAAGTTAGTCCGCATTTTGTGTTTAACTGAGCATTATGCAACATAAGTAATGTTCAACGTGGCAGGTAATATGCTACATCATGACGCTGATGTGTAAGCAGGAATGTGTGTGTGTGTCTTTATTGTGTGAATATTTATTTATTGTGTTATTCATGTTTTTTTTCTTTTGGTAGAAACCTCCAGGCTTAAACATTGTAGTCATTAATACTGGGTGAGCCAAAAATTTCCCACACTGCAGAATGTATTTTAATAAACTTGTAGAAAACACAAATACGTAATTTTTCAACATAATCTCCATGCTTTCTGATACACTTTGTCATTCTGTCATCAAGTTTTTCTATTCCCTCATTAAAAAATGTTTTAGGCTGAGCCATGAGCCATGAATGCACCGCTGTCTTCGCTTTTTCGTCACAAGTCCTTGTAGTGCTGGTTTCAGGGGACCGAACAGGTGAAAGTCAGATGAAGTGAGATCCGGACTATAAGGGAAGATGCTTTAACACCTCAAAACAAAGTTTTTGCTGAGCATCGACATTGTGAACAGAATTCTGCGGACATGCATCGTCAAGTAAGATCATGAAACCATTGGATAGCAGTCCTCTGTGTTTAATCCGAAGTTTAGGCTTCAGGTTTTCAATAAGCATCTCACTGTAATGACCACTGTTGATTGTTGAACCTTTTTCCTGATAATGCCCTTGAGAATCCCAGAAAACTGTAATCATTGATTCATTTCCCAGCTGATGGTTGTCTGTTTAACTATAAACTCTCTTTGGTGGCAACAGGAACAACAGGGAACCCATGCTCATTTGGATATTATCAGATAGCAGGGATTTATCTGTCGTTTATCTGCAGAGTGTTAGGCGGCTGCAAGTTCAGTTTAACAGGAGATTTAAACTGTCTAAGTGGCATAGTGACAAGTGGCATAGTGACATTTAAACAGTTTAACTGAACTTGCACTTTTGTTATTGGAGGCTCAGGTACAAAACTGTTCGTAGAAATTTCAGTTTTAACAATGGTCATTGTCAAAAGCAGCTTCACAGAATCAGTGGTAGGTTTCTCGCCTGCCACACCGAAAGCCTGTGTTTCACCCAGATGAGGATGGGTTCCCTGTTGAGTCTGGTTCCTCTCAAGGTTTCTTCCTATTACCATCTCAGGGAGTTTTTCCTTGCCACCGTCGCCCTCGGCTTGCTCACCAGGGACTATCTGACCATTTTGATTCATACACATTCACATTCCATACAAACTTAAATAATTCTTTTGATTGTGTAAAGCTGTTTTGAGACAATGTCAATTGTTAAAAGCGCTATACAAATAAAACTGAATTGAATTGAATTCCCACCCACTGCCCAAACCCCAGCCACAGGATGCAGTGCCGGTCCCAAGCCCGGATAAAATGTGAGGATTGCGTCAGGAACGGCATCTGGCGCAAAAGAAAACCTGTGCCAAGTTGTGTGCAAGACTAACAACTACCGAACAACCGTCTGCATCAGCCGAGACCAAGCACCAGGACCAAAGATCAAGAACATCTTTGTGGTAAAGAAGAACCATCTCCAGTCACCACACGCATCCCAAGCAGACCGCACAGGGCCTCCATGGAACAAGATCTCCAACCAGAAGCAAAGCATAAAATTAGTCAAACAGGTCTGGAGACCAGAGGGAGTCTGGATCACTGGTAGCTCAGGAGCACCATGAGAGAAAGAGATCTCCACTTTTTGAGCTCTGATCTCAACATCAGTGCATGATACTCCAAAGTCTAGTAGCCTTCCTAATGTAAGTGGTGGTTTTTCATAAAAGCAGAGGAGGACTACATCTGGAATGGGGCGTTGATTAGGTGCATTTGGGTCTAACGGTCATGGGCATGCATTTGTGCAGGGGATTACCCGAATGTCCAAATGCGTAGGAAATAAAACAACGATAGACGTGATCCAGCTTGTGACTAGAACGCTCCTTCAGCAATTCACCAGTCTGGCGCAAACGCGCGCGCGCTCTCGTTCCATGCGGTTAACTGTGAACTCATTTCCTGTGCGTCACTTCCTGCGCATCGCGCACGAATCCAGTTTAAGGCAGTCAAAGCTACACGGCTCTGAGTAGCACGCTGTCAATCTCCACCGCCATACACACCGTTTCCAGCACAATCACCGCTCGGTGTGTGTCTCTGTGTGTGTGGTGGGTTCTCCAGGAACAACACCGCGCTTCATCATGGCTCTAAGGTGATCTTCAGTCCAGGTGGTGCTGGGTAGGTGTTTGTCTGATTTACACACACACACGGGTTCGCGCCCAGTGTCAGGTATGATATTGGACTATAACGGCTACACACATAATCTCTCTCTCTTCAGAGTGTCTTTAGCTTAGCTTGAGCTAGTCATTAGCATAGACACACACACACGTGTATGTTGTGTGTGCTGTTACAACCGGCTTTAAGAGTTATTAGCCGAGCGGATGCTAACCAGCTCAGATCGCGAGCGCTACATGCTTAGTGCGTGCGTGCGCTCGCTCGCTCGCTCGCACACCGCTGATGGATCTGTGTGTGTCCTCCAATGCCACGTGACTCCAACTTCCGCCTCGTTCATCACTCCATCTCATGTCTCTCAGTCCATTAAGACGTTTCTCTGTGGCGCGCCAAAAGCGTGTTCATGAGGATCACCGTGACGTCATTTGGAGCTTGTGCGTATGTGTCTGTGGTCAAGCATGATGTGTGGTGTTGTGTAGTGATGTGGTGGCGAGCTGTGTGTAGTGTTGTGATGATCAGGTATGATGTGCCATGTTGCTGAGGTTTTGTGTCGTGTTGCTCTGGTGTGTTGTGATGATCAGGTATGATGTGCCATGTTGCTGAGGTGTTGCTCTGGTGTGTTGTGGGTGATGTTGAGTTTGAGCTGTATGTGATGTAGTGTTTGTTTGGTGTTGGTATAATGTATGATGTTGTTGAGCTGTGTGGTTGTGTACTATTGCAGTGGTCAGGTCTAATGTGTGGTGTTGCAGGTGTTGAGCTGTGTTACCTTCTGGTACCTACCCCATCTACTGGTCCAAAAGCTTATTGTTTCAGTTATGAAACACAATCCCGAAACCCATCCAGACCCTGAGGTGTCGTCATGATATCGTATCTGGTGATTGCCATTCCCAATACGTCACATTTTTAGTTTCATTCGGACCCGCACACGCACTACCTTGAGGGTGAGAGCCACGGTACTCTTAAGTGTTGTGTAAAATAACCAAAGGTTGCCAGATCACACTGACTAACTCCTCCATGGGAAGTGCTGAAAAACAGTGTTTAAATGCAGAGGGATAACCAGATCTGCTGATTCTAATAAAAGCAGAAAATAATCCATAAAGCCCAACCTGTGAGTATGAGAGAGCAATGTGAACTTGAACATGAAAGGAATGAAACTTGCGAGTCAGAGATGAAGTCAGTTTTTCTCAAGTCATTTTGATCTTGATGTGTGTTTACGGAATAGCGATCACCAGGGGGGATACGATGTATCATGATACCTAGGTGTCAATTTGCTTGTGTGAAGATGTATGATTATTGAAAGATGCTTAACTATGCATCTCTCGCGGAGGCGAATTCTTAAAGTGGAAAATGACATTGCGCAACGCCTTCTCCCATAGGAGATAATGTAAATGCAGATAATCTGTTCCAGCCACCCAAAAATATAAATATAACACATCATATTTTTGTACATCAAAAGCATTTCGTAAAGACATGTAAATAAAGTACAAAATGAAATAAATAGACATTAAACCTCACTTAACCTTAATTTATGATTCCGCTTGGCACCGGCTGCTTTAAAAACCAAACTGAAAGTGGCTGCGTTTGTTCTTCCTGCCGTCCTTGATGACATTCTCGAGACCCATGGTGCTATGTCTTCACCAAATATTGCACAAAATGCACAACAAAAACCCCACAAAAAATATGTAAACTGGCTTCACTTGATTTTTCCACTGAGACAGACAAGTTTTGAACGGCTATCAGAAGTATATGCCACCATCTCGGTCGCCGTATGCCGAAGACGCTTTGCATGCCAAGGCAAATTACTTGCAAAATTTTAGTTCTTGAGGCGGGGACGTTTGTATGCCGATTAGTACCATTTTATGTGAGAAGGTGTTCCAAATAAATTACTATACATTTCAGCTCTTCAGAATGACTAGATAGGAAAAGATAATAATCCGAGCTGTATCCACACTACCAATGTAGATATTGATGATAAACAGAAATGTCAAACGGACCCAATACACGACCGATGAGGTTAAAGTTCAACCACATTTCCAGGGTCCCCCCCCCCCCCCTTGGGTCTTGTTTGCCATCAGAGTTCTCTCTCTCTCTACCTCTATTTCACAATACAATAAAAGTAATTTATTAACTGTTAAATCTATTAAAGTTTGATATCATACATCTAGATTAGACTATCAAGATGAACATGGATACAAGATGTCTGTGTTTTCTTGCCAGATCCCGCTCCCTCACGCAGCGCTACTCCTGTCAAGCTTACCAAATGCCATATTATGAGATTTTATGCTTATTTAAAAAAATAGTTAAAGGTCAGGTGCTCCTGTGTGACCACAGCTGGTTTAATTGAATACAGGTTTCTTAATTAAATGGCAAAACTAAATGTGATGTTTGAGTTATCTTGTTTCTCAGACCAGTGAGCACGGATTGGGAATTGGTGTTATCTGAAAGATCTGTCCTGTTAATGCAAAATCCATCTGTTAGTAATTCTTCAAACACCACTCTGAAATCTGATCTTTAGGACTTGCTGTTCGCACTGTTGTCTGAAAGTAATCAAATCGGATTTAGCTCTGTTCAGACTGCAGCCTGAATCCGACACTTTATCCACCTATCTGCCATTGGGTGCTGTGGTAACGATGCCGGATGCTCGCATGCAGCAAGAGATTTCCTCATACATCGCCCTGTTTGTGTACACTCCATCTAGCTTTTCCTGTACTGATGCTTCCCCAAAAGTGCTATCAGACATTTCACTTCATCCTCTGTTCAGTTGAGTCGGCCTTACCAGTTTCAATGAATCAGTCCAGGAGCATGATGAAATAGAAATGGCCGTCCTGTAAAGTGGTCTAGATGGTTTGATTAATTTTTTTTTGTGCAGAAAGATTGGCAACGTAATCACTACGGCAAAACCGCAAAAATCGGTGAATCGTGATACAACCCCTGGCATAAATTATGGAATCACCAGTCTTGGAGGATGTTCATTCAGTTGTTTGATTTTCTAGGAAAAAAGCAGATCACAGACAAGACACACAACTAAGTGAATTTCACATGGCAACTTTCTAGCTTTAGAAAACATTAAAGGAAATCAAGAAAACAACTAGTTATTCAGTAAACGTTTCCTTTTTTAGACCAAGCAGAGGGAAATAATTATGGAATCATTCAATTCCAAGGAAAAAAATATGGAATCACCCTGTCAGTTTCCTTCCCCACCTGAACCAGATCTTCTTGTTAATCTGTAGTTAAAAAGGAGTGATCACCCCTTGAGAGCTGTTGCACCAAGTGGACTGACATGTATCATGGCTCCAACACGAGAGATGTCAATTGAAACACAGGAGAGGATAATCAAACTCCTTAAAAGACGACAAATCATCATGTGATGTTGCAAAAGATGTAGGTTGTTCCCATTCAGCGGCGTCTAAAATCTGGACCAAGTACAAACAGCATGGGAAGGTTGTTAAAGGCAAGCATACTGGTAGACCAAGGAAGACATCAAAGCGTCAAGACAGAAAACTTAAGGCAATATGTCTTGACGAAAGAAAATGCACAACAAAACAAATGGAAAGAAACTGGAGTGAACGAACTGTGAGAAATCGCCTAAAGGAAATGGGATTTACATACAGAAAAGCTAAACGTAAACCACAATTAACACCTAAACATAAAAGAACAAGGTTACAGTGGGCTAAGGAAAAGCAATCTTGGACTGTGGATGACTGGATGAAAGTCATATTCAGTGATGAATCGCGTATCTGCATTGAACAAGGTGATGATGTTGGAACTTTCATTTGGTGCCGTTCCAATGAGATTTATGAAGACAACTGCCTGAAGAAAACATGCAAATTTCCTCAGTCATTGATGATATGGGGCTGCATGTCAGGTAAGGCATTGGGGAGATGGCTATCATTACATCTTCAATAAATGCACAAGTTTATATTGACATTTTGGACACTTCTTATTGCATCAGTTGAAAGGATGTTTGGGGATGATGACATAATTTTTCAAGATGATAATGCATCTTGTCATAGAGCAAAAACTGTAAAGAAATTCCTTGAAGAAAGACACAAGGTCAATGTCATGGCCTGCAAATAGCCCGGATCTCAATCCAATTGAAAATCTCTGGTTGATGAAGAAAATGGTTGATGCCAAAGCTGCAACCTGCAAAACTGATCTGGCAACTGCAATTAGAGACAGTTGGAGCCAGATTGATGATGAGTACTGTTTGTCACTCATTAAGTCCATGCCTCAGAGACTGCGAGCCGTTATAAAAGCCAGAGGTGGTGCAACAAAGTACTAGGGGTGTGTTGCGGTCTTTTTTTGGTTTGTTTATTTTCAATGATTCCATAATTTTTCCTTGGAATTAGGTGATTCCATATTTTTTTTCCCCCTTTGCTTGGTCTAAAAAAGGCAACTCTTACTGACTAAATATGTTTCTTTCTTGATTTCTTTTAATGTTTCGTAAAGCTAGAAAGTTGCCATTTGAGCTTAACTTAGTTTTGTGTCTTGTCTGTGATCTGCTTTTTGTCTAAAAAATAAAACCACTGAATGAACATCCTCCAAGACTGGTGATTCCATAATTTATGCCAGGGGTTGTAAACCATACATAATCACCACTCGAAACCGTGCTGACTCCACATAGGTAGCGTGGGGGTGTCAGACTTACGAACAAATCCGACTTATGAACGTGCTCCCAGAACAGAACTCGATCGCAAGTTGGAGACTACCTGTATATCTTTCTCTGTCGAGCATGTCCCAGACATCTGTTTTCATTCTTTGTATTCCGATTGCCTGGAAAATGCACTTCCTCTAAGGGGAGTTCAGGCGAAGGTCATTTAATGCTACAGACAGAAAGTGTGTTTGGGAAAAGGAGCAAAACTTGAAAAAGATCAAGCTGCCGGAAAGCTGGCGTATGAGTTGTGTTCAATGTTCCAAGAGTTTTATAAGGAAAAAGCCTGATGACATGAATTCCTGTAACATGTACGATTGTTTAGATGATATTTAGAGAAACTCAATTGTGATTCGTGTTTAAATTTGCGTAACAGAATGCAGCAGTTTAGTAATTGGGCCCTTGAATGTTTTTTTTTTTTGTTTTTTTAAGCATATAGGATTAAAATATGATTGATTACTAATGTTTACTATTATTAATTAATAAAGTGAGTAAAGCCTTTATTAGATGGACACCTGTAATCATTCGCCCTCTCTACTACGCACATAGAACTACACACTAATCCTCGTCCTTCCCTCCGATCCTTAGTCAGATTTACGCCGAACTTTCTGCATTCTTCTCTCAGACTCCGGGTAACACAAGCGACTTGAAGGAGCCGTGCGAGAGGAGCGTGCTTTGAGCTGCTGCCGAGGTTACTTTTCACAGACAGGGTCTAAGACTTTTTTTCTGTGTGTGTGTAACAGAAAGTCTGCCAATGGTGACACTCCGAACCGGGATGTGAAATGTCCTGACATGGTGCAAGTCTCTCGAACCACATCGGGAGTGTTTGTCTTGTGCAAACAAGAAAAAGCGGTGTCTCTTTAGGAACCTGTACACGGTTTACCTCCAGTGCGTCCAGGGGCTGCGCATTGAAGTGATACGGATTAGAAATAGCGACGAACGTGATATGTGGGACTGAAGTGAGAAGCAGAAACCTTAGATTCAATCTTAGAACACCTTCAGAAGCGGTTGAGCGAATGTTTATTAGGGTTGGGGCAGTTTTGCGATTATTATATTGATGGTGTGATCAATTATGTCTCGAGATCTGTGGGTGATTTTGATGTTTGATTTACTTTATATCCAATTAGGAGGCGAAAAAACGCCTTTATTTAAGTCAGTGAAAGCTGTTTCGAAAGAATCAACCCACAATACCGACGTTGCCTTCAGCATGTGTCCGATAGCTACGTGATTTTTCATTTATTTATTTTTTTTTTAAAGCAACTGAAACATAAAAAAAACATGAATTTCGGTTGTGGTCACAAAAATGCCTATTTATATAGTTTAAACCCTAAATATTCCCCCAAAACACTTTCATTTAATTTCAAACTCTGCTTAATACATTACTCTTTTAAAAAAAAATATGAATGTAAATATAAACTAGTATACTGTATGCCAGAATGTAAAATACCAATGTTACCCCTCTATATGTACTGTAATTTATGCGAGCGTGTTTTCTTTATCAGTACTGTTGAGTAAATACGATAATTCACCATCCCAAGCCCTGTTTTCTTCTACAGTCACTTTGTGTTCTCCCTACAGTACTAAACAAATTATACAGGGTTATATTTTATATGGAAATTCAGCAGAATTTCCGTTAATATTTCAAGTTGCAAAATTAGTAAATAATATTATTCTTAATAGTTTAGCGTTAAGACACATGGAAAATTCTATATTGCCACAAAATTTGTGGTTTCCGCGAAATTTCAGGGGTTTCTGCAAACAATCATTAGTTTAGTCCTGAGGAAAAATCCACGAACGACTGAGGCCGCGAACTCGGAGTCACGACTCCATAGGGGTCGACTGTATTGGTAATGTTGGGTGGCTCTAATGGATTATCTGCATCTTCATTAATTCTTACTGGAAAAGTCGTATCGTGAAACGAGAACTCCTCTCCGGAACAAATCAAGTTCGTATTCTGAGGTTCCGCCGTAATTACCTTTGAAGTAATGTAAGATGGTGCAGTTCCTTAATTGTCCTATAGGTGGTACGCTTTTAACTATTTACAAAATCTCAATACAATCGAAATATAAATCAAATCGGCTCCAAGGTATCGTGATTACAACATACCGGGAGTTCCCTGGTGACTCCCATCCCTAATAATTGGTAAACTTTTTTTTTAACATTTTGGTAGACATATGGTCATTTTTAGACATTCAGATCTCAGAGTCTCTGATATATGTATGTGTGTATGTGTAACTAAAAACATAAGTAAAATAAAGAACATAAAGGAAATGGTATTCGACAAAGTTAAAACTAGTGAATTTAGTCTCCCCTCATATGAGAAGGTCCTCTTCATCGCTTTATCATCTCCATTCGGCTCTGCTGTAATCTTAGGGGGCGTGGCTTAACAGTAGCTCATTTACAAATGGCACATTTGCAGGAGAAGTGAAATAAGACTTGCACTTCTTTTTTTTTTTTTAATTTTTTTTGTAATAAGTTAGTTACCTCACGGGGGTGAGGCATTAACACACACACACACACACACACACACACACACACACACACACACACACACACACTTTGGGCCAGCACTGAGACCTGTAATAACTTGTTAAAGAAAGTAAAATACCGTACCTTTTTTTTTTTTTTAAAGTTTTATCGAACCTGTTTATCATTTAATGTTTTTAAATGAAACTATAATGCAAAATTTATCATAATTAAAAAAGTGAGCTGACACACATTCTCACATTAATTGTTAAAATCTAACCATTTAATCATGACAAAGTAATTTGTTTCAAAGCACCTGAGCGTAACAAATCCCTAGACTGATTTAGAGTTTCATATTTTAAATTACTATTGTTATGTTTTGTAGAACTTAATCAAAATAACAAGCTTTACCCTGATGCCTCATTTCATGCACCTCGCTCCCTGTGAAGATTACCTTTTATGGAGTTTTGTGGGCGTTGCCATTTGCTACAGAGGCGCTTCTGAAACTCGCGCACAAGCATTCACACAACTTTTTCTAAAAAACTGATGAATAAAGCCTCTTTTCCACTGTATAGTACGGCAAAGCACGGTTCAGTACAGCTCACTTCGGTTCGGCTCAGTTCGGCTCGGTTTGCGCTTCCACTGCAGTTTAGTAACGCTTTAGAGTGGGCGGGATTATTCACGTGTCGTTATAGTTGCGGCGCCTCTACTGCGGTGACATCATTGTAAACACGCCACAAACAAACACACAACAATGGAGCATATTGACGGCATGGTGTTCTTCATTCTCGGCATGTGGATGTTTTTAACAGCGAGACGAAGGAGTTTGTTTCAAAAGAGGCTGATGGCAGCCAAAGAAAGTTTTTGGTTAATACAAAAAGGTGCGTCCGATCCTTCTCTGGCTGTTTCTAAATATAGCGGTTCTGTTGTGTCTCGTGTCGCAAGTTCGGTGATGCAGTAATGACGATTTTCTCCGGCCAATCAGTGACCAGCAGAGTTTACACGTCACGTTTTGGTAACGGTTCGGCGCGCTTGGAACCTCGGCTGAGGTGGTACTAAAAAAAGGACCAGGTACCAGGTACTGTTCCCAGTGGAAAACCCCCCAAAAGTGAGCTGAACTGAACCGTGTCGTGCCGTACTATGCAGTGGAAAAGCGCCATAACGTACAGTTGTCTAAAGATGTGGGACGCAGCCTGAATATAACCTCAGACACACTCTCTTTTTTTTTATTTTTTTTTTTTTTTATTAATTAATAAATTTTTTTTGTGCTGAAGTTCTGCTTTCTCTCACACAACACCTCTGTAAACTTTCAGTATAGTGAACGCAAAAAAAATAAAAGTAATATTAAGCTGTGTTAGGTTTGAGGGCATCAGCTGTGTGTGTGTGTGTGTGTGTGTGTGTGTGTGTGTGTGTGTGTGTGTGTGTGTGTGTGTTTTTGTTTTTGTTTTTGTTTTCTTTGTCTCGGGCTCGTTCTTGGCTCTGACGCTGCAAGTCATCCGAGATCATGTGCTCCGAGTGGGTTTTTTTGTTTTTCTGTTACTTATTGCTTCTTTCCAGAGAGGCATTACTTTGTATCGTCTCGCTCTCTCCGTAGCTGAACTTTTGGTCCGTTCAGGTTCACAGGGCCACTGTTAACCTGTCACACTTGCCTTTGAAGTGTATTACAAGTGCTAATCCTGTGTGAACTACAAATCGATTGTTTTATCCAGTTGAATCGTGGAGGTGCTTGGACCCGTTGCGGATCAGCATTTACACGCCTGATCTCCGAGTACCGGTGATGGTTCTTTAATGCCTAATTCCAGTTGCTCAGCAAATACAGTTTTGTCCCCTACTTACGAACGAGTTCCGTTCCAGGTGGCGCACACGGATGGTGACTTTTCTTAGACTGCAAACTAAGTTTGTGAGGGGAATCCTGGATGCATTTCTGTCAGCTGTGTACCACTGTATTGGACTGTGAACTGGGTTTTGTTGAGGATTTTCCGAAATTATGATTATTCACCATCAAGACAGCTTTACAGGACAGCCATTTTCTATCATCGTGCTCCGGGACTGATTCATTGACACTGGTGAGGCGTACAATATACAAGACATTTTATACATTTACTTACGTATATATGTATTTTATAGATAGATAGATAGATAGATAGATATAGTAAATACTGGTATCTGGTGCTCTGCAGTGTCTATTTTTTGTACAATACACGTGAGAGCTACTTCTGCGATTTGTTCGCATCTACAAAATGTTCATAGAACCGTGGTCCTTTCGTATCTGTGGAAACTCGTAACTCGAAATGTTTGTCGAGGACTACCGTTCAGGTGTTAATTTCATGAATGTCTTTGTTGACATCATCGGGTGAAAAACCATAATGCAGACTGTCATTTCTACATTATTATTATTATTATTATTATTATTAATAATAAGACATGCAGATTGGAGTAGTCGGTCCTGTCGAGCGCGGAACACATCTATCTATGCGTGAACAAAAGACTTGTAACCTACTCTGATTAGCAGAGGAAGCGATAAAGAAAGCTCATTTAGCTTCAAGCGGCCCTTGCAACAAAACCCTCGCTTCTCCGAAAGCTTCCATGAATTATTACCCCCTGGCATTAGGTCATCGCTTATTATTAACAATCGCGGTGCCGTTGTCTGCAGCCAGAGACCGGGTGGGGTGTCTATATATTATTATTTATTTATTTTTTTTTTTTACTGGAAGTCCAACGAGACTAATGCTTTCTGCTTACGACGCACGATGTGCAGCCTGGGATCAAACACCCTCCACAGCCTAGTGCATTCCTTCTGCTAAATGTAGTTTCCTGAGCTGATCGAGGTGTATTGTATTGCCTTTTTTATGTGTGCGTGTCTGGAAATTTTGCTGCTGCGGTGTTTAAAATGCACAGAGGAGAGGAGGACGCCGTATAGATATGTGACGCATTTTGATACTAGTGCAAGAGTTCTCCTGAGCGTGGCTCAACTTCCTGAACGAACCAGAATGTTGCTGGTCGATCAAACCCGCTTTGCTTTTAAGGATTATGTGGTTCCGTGCAAAAAAAAAAAAGGCCTGTTATTATGACAAAGTCCCAAAATTCTTCTTAGGATTAAATCTAGTCGGTCACACAGAGTCTTATTTAATCCCGTAGCCTGGTGGTTTATGAGATGAACGCTCTCTGTTTTGTCGGTGTTCTCATCTACTTTTCACACAAATGAATAGGGACAGAATTAAAATTTGGGTCACTACCTGGGGAAAAATGTTAAGTTGATAAAATAGATCCATCTAAAATCTTCTGAAACGACGTACAAGGAAGCAGAACGGCTTTTTTCGTTACACGGTGAGACTTTTGCTGGAAAATGAAGGATCAACACCTGGTTAAAAACAAGCCCACCGTTCAAGGACTGACGTGAACGACGTCATTACGGAGGATTGAGTTCCAGGTGGACTGAACAAGCGTGACTCGACACTTTTTACAAATGGGTTTTTGACACTTTGTAAGAGAGACATGAGCGCTGTGGGAGGAAACGGTTTCATGCTTTATCAGGAAAACACGCCGGCGTACTTGGAGCTTTATTCGGGTGAGATACACATCACAGGAATATATTTAATATACACAAAATACATTACATTTACAAGTGCGTTTGAGGCACACAAGGATACTTAGTACTCAGTCACGGTGCTACGGTGTCTGTGTAACCTGTTTCAGGTCTAAGAAGAAAACGATGCCGCTTCGTAGACACTTTTTTTTTTCTTTTGTTGTTTTTTTTTTTTTTCTTCTTAAAATCAAAGATGTTTAGTTGCTTAAAAGGAAAGCACTGAATTTTCAGGTACTGAAAAAAGGTTTCTTTATTGAATTTTTTTTTAATTATTCAACAGCAATTTCTTAATGTACAATATAGAAATAACCACAAAAAAAACACTCTCAGTGTTCCTATGAAGCGGTTTCCCCGGAAATGTTTTGGCTCCAGGCCACTTGCGTCTCGGTCCTCATCGTGATTCGAGCTTGTGATCTGACGTTATTTTGTTCATCCAGCGTTTCCCAAATGTTCACCAGTCGCACAAACCAAACTTTTTCTATAAACAATGTCCAGTTCATCACTGGCCACTTCACCAGCACTTTCTGCTTAAAATATCAATCTGTAAATTTGTTCACAGCTTTTTATTTTTTATTTTTTATTTTTTTTTTTTCTTTAATATCATTAGAGCTTGTGATTTGTGGTTCCCAACTAAACCTTTTTGTGTTTGTGTGTATCTTTGTGGTTTTCAGGGTCCAGGTCTGCATCGTGAGAGAGAGCGCGAGCGTGAGTGCAAGCTCTTCCACAGCAACGGGCTGCCTTGGGCCCTGGTGCCCCGGGTTTTAAGGTAAAACCAGCTCACATTCTGTGTACAGTAAATTCAACATCAGATTAAAATTTTATTTGTCACATACACAGTATGATATGCAGTGAATTATTATTATTATTTATTATTTTTTTTTTTTATTAATTTTTTTGACCTACAAAATGAAAAGAATTTAGCATTTTAAATAAATAATATGAACTAAGTACATAAGAATAAAAATATTTTACAGTATAAAAAAAATATACATTGGGCTATAAAATTATAAAAATAATTTGAGGTGGAATGTCAAGTCATGAGCATAGAGAGTGCAAAATATACTGTACTGTGCAAAAGTTTTGACACCCCTCATTCTTTCACATTCTATTAATTTAAATGATGTAGGTTAAATTTGAGAAATGGTGGGGAAAAAAATGTATCTTGCTGTTTATGCAACACCTCATTCATTTCCCCTCTCATCCGTTCCAACCACTCAGCAATCAGCTTCACCAGTATACTAATCACCGTCCCTGCTCATCGGTCATCTGCACCAGTTTCTCACTGGTTCATGCCCGAAGTTCAATTTTTTTAATTTTTTATAAAAAAAAATTTTTTATGGTGAAATGGTTCATATGTCATTCATCTGAAACTGCTCAGTTACAGGGACAGGACTGAAAATATATGAGACACAAAATGCCCTTTTATTGAACATGACTCTTTGGAAGCGAAATGTGTAACTTACAGCAGTGATGGTTAAACCTTCAGCCTGATGAAACTGACGAGTTGTTTAGATATTTCCAGAGGGACGTTATTGTCATGACAGGACGCACCAGCGTTTGTTCTGTTCAGGAATTTTTGTATAATTGTACTATATATTTCTTGAATAATCCATTTTTGGTGAATAATTTTTAATAGTACATCCTGTCCTGAAGTCCTGAAATTCCCCCCCATCCCCATTGCGTTACCTAACCACAGGGGTGTGTCGTTTTTGAAGCTGCAATGTCTTGCCTTTGACGGTTACTTGCCTTTCCTTCGAGGAGCTGGTGACAAAAAAAATTAATCATTAGGATCACGGTCTGTTTGTATCTGTGGAAAATCGTAACTCAGATGTTTGTAAGTCGGAGACTAGCTGTTTTCATTTATCCTTTGTGAAACACTGGTCATTGTTTCAGAAAAATCTGACACAAGTGTGGAACCGTGTCGTCTGTGGTCCAGAGTGTGAATTTGGATTCAGGCCTCGTATCGGCCATTTTAAAGACCGACATGTCCCACATCGAACACTTCTCATCCTCAATAACTCGGGTTACTGTTTTACTAATGGTGCTTCGTGCCCTGGAGTGGAATTTCAAGCAAGCTTAATGGGTAAGTCAGTAAAAAATTGCCAAAGGTAAATCATATCCAACTCCACCCATTTGACTGTTAGTTTTATACCCTACGCGGTTTCGCGCGGTGGCCATAAGTACGGTTCATCGTGATTCACCGCAAGTTTTTGGCGCTGTGAGTACGTTTCCATCTTTCCCTGCAAAAAATTAAACATGTTAAACATCCTTGCGGTCCTTACAGAACTTCGCGGAACGTCGGCGGGCAATCGCGACACCTCATGGTGCCTAATTCCGCATTTCACCGTGAGTCAAACCGCATACAGTGGTGTGAAAAACTATTTGCCCCCCTCCTGATTTCTTATTCTTTTGCATGTTTGTCACACAAAATGTTTCTGATAATCAAACACATTTAACTATTAGTCAAAGATAACACAAGTAAACACAAAATGCAGTTTTTAAATGAGGGGTTTTATTATTTAGGGAGAAAAAAAATCCAAACCTACATGGCCCTGTGTGAAAAAGTAATTGCCCCCTGAACCTAATAACTGGTTGGGCCACCCTTAGCAGCAATAACTGCAATCAAGCGTTTGCGATAACTTGCAACGAGTCTATTACAGCGCTCTGGAGGAATTTTGGCCCACTCATCTTTGCAGAATTGTTGTAATTCAGCTTTATTTGAGGGTTTTCTAATATGAACCGCCTTTTTAAGGTCATGCAACAACATCTCAATAGGATTCAGGTCAGGACTTTGACTAGGCCACTCCAAAGTCTTCATTTTGTTTTTCTTCAGCTATTCAGAGGTGGATTTGCTGGTGTGTTTTGGGTCATTGTCCTGCTGCAGCACCCAAGATCGCTTCAGCTTGAGTTGACGAACAGATGGCCGGACATTCTCCTTCAGGATTTTTTGGTAGACAGTAGAATTCATGGTTCCATCTATCACAGCAAGCCTTCCAGGTCCTGAAGCAGCAAAACAACCCCAGACCATCACACTACCACCACCATATTTTACTGTTGGTATGATGTTCTTTTTCTGAAATGCTGTGTTACTTTTACGCCAGATGTAACGGGACACGCACCTTCCAAAAAGTTAAACTTTTGTCTCGTCGGTCCACAAGGTATTTTCCCAAAAGTCTTGGCAATCATTGAGATGTGTTTTAGCAAAATTGAGACGAGCCTTAATGTTCTTTTTGCTTAAAAGTGGTTTGCGCCTTGGAAATCTGCCATGCAGGCCGTTTTTGCCCAGTCTCTTTCTTATGGTGGAGTCGTGAACACTGACCTTAATTGAGGCAAGTGAGGCCTGCAGTTCTTTAGATGTTGTCCTGGGGTCTTTTGTGGCCTCTCGGATGAGTTGTCTCTGCGCTCTTGGGGTAATTTTGGTCGGCCGGCCACTCCTGGGAAGGTTCACCACTGTTCCATGTTTTTGCCATTTGTGGATAATGGCTCTCACTGTGGTTCGCTGGAGTCCCAAAGCTTTAGAAATGGCTTTATAACCTTTACCAGACTGATAGATCTCAATTACTTTTGTTCTCATTTGTTCCTGAATTTCTTTGGATCTTGGCATGATGTCTAGCTTTTGAGGTGCTTTTGGTCTACTTCTCTGTGTCAGGTAGCTCCTATTTAAGTGATTTCTTGATTGAAACAGGTGTGGCAGTAATCAGGCCTGGGGGTGACTACAGAAATTGAACTCAGGTGTGATAAACCACAGTTAAGTTATTTTTTAACAAGGGGGGCAATCACTTTTTCACACACGGCCATGTAGATTTGGAGTTTTTTTTTCTCCCTTAATAACGTAAACCTTCAATTAAAAACTGCATTTTGTGTTCAATTATGTTATCTTTGACTAATAGTTAACGGTTTTTGATGAGCAGAAACATTTAAGTGTGACAAACATGCAAAAAGAATAAGAAATCAGGAAGGGGGCAAATAGTTTTTCACACCACTGTATGTGAGATGGGGGTATTAATGGTTCACTAAAATCTAACCTAATACACTTTTAAATTATAATGTTTGTTGTACTAGCAGTTGTAGTTATTGTACAAGTTATGCTTTGCCAGTTAATAATAAATTTTTGGTGTTAAACAGCTCGAACGTGTTGATGGAAATAAAGCAAGTCATCATGACATCTGCCTTTTCATTATTAAGAATGAAAGAGTGTACATTAGCAGCAGGCTAGCTGTAGGCTGTGGTTTTGTGTATGAGGTCAGAAAATCCTTTAATTGTACTGTAACTGTAGATAAGCATTTGTTTGTTTTTGTTGTTTTTCCCAGTGAACTATGTAGATATAATTGTGGCTTTGAGTTTAAGGACCGATCTGCTCGAGTGTAGACCGCACACTGCAAACCAATACGTATGATGTGGTGGAGGAGACTCATGACGTACCAAAGACATGAAAAACAAAATGCGGGTTGTCCCAGCAACATCAACTAACACACACAGTATTGACCTTTAACACGATCTTTGATATTTCTGTTCATTTCACATTTTAGAGATCCAAACTACTAATCATCCTCACCATCTTACACGTATATTAAGAGAAAGACCAAATGAAAATATTGAGAACTAAACACTCTTTGGTGGACAAACATGGCACTGGTTGTCAGATCTCATACAGTGGACCGGATTACGAACATAATTCGTTCCGGAAGTGGACTTGGATTTCAAAACACTCGTAAATCAAAAGTCTCCCTTTACCGGTTTACAAGTCCATAACACGATAAGCCAAGTTGAGATTTTACTGATTAAAGATCAGTAAAGTGGAAGATGGGCGCATAGGAAATTAAAACCTTAATTTAATACAGTGGAAACTTGGATAATGTGGAAGCAGAGACGAACTTGTATATCAGAACACTCATAAACCAAAGCGAATTTTCCCATAAGAAATAATGGAAACTCAAATTATTCGTTCCACAGCCCCCAAAAAAGAAATACGTAAAAATAAAACAAATTAACCCGCACTTTACCTTTAAAAAAAAAAAAGAAAAAGTAAAAATAAACCGAGACGCATAAATGTTTCCATGTGTGTTTGGGTATTTGTGTGAAGCTAAAGTAAGAGGAGAGGAGGAATCCCCCCCCTCCTCTTATTTAAGTTTTTCACACACACATTAATGGAAAAGACTGTTTTATCAAAAGAATTTACAAGGAGTATTGCTAATAGCACTCAAATGAACTCACGCTAACGGAATCACTGCTGTAAAGTAAAAATAAAACAAATTGACCTGCACTTTACCTTTGAAAAGAATCGTGACAGAGCAGTGATTCCATTAGAGAGTGTGTGTGTGAGAAGGCGAGAGGAGGAAGTGTGTGAAGGGGTACGGTGTCCAATGACCTTCTTTCTCTCTGTGCATCAGCCTGCAGCGTGCACAAACTGCAGGCTGACACACAGAGAGAAAATGGATCTTTAATCTCTCCAATGTGACTTTCTTTTGCTTTACATGCGAGCTGTACACGCATGCATACAGACACAAAATAAAATGTGTTTTAGGTGCACACACGTGGTCACAGTGTTGTAGTAAACAGTACACGCGCGCACGGATGTTGATTATACTAGTAAGAGCCAGCAGGGTAGACTATTACCCACAATTCCGCAGCGCAAGAGAGAGAAAAAACGTTGGCTCAGTTATCACATGATGCTCGGCGTCAAAACAAGAAGCCCATGTGTGCTGCTAATGTATGTATTTTATTTATATATTATTTATATTTAAACATTTAAACACAAACAATATTCTGTTAATATAAAAGAAGGAGAATTCAATGGCAAAACAGTCCAATGGGGAAAAAAAACTAAACATAAAAGAAAAGGGAAAGAAAAAAAATCGGTCTGCACTAACTAGGCTCTTTATTGTTTAAATAAATCCCACAAAGGGGCCCGTATCAGCCAGAATAGATCAGATTTGTTCTGTAAGTCATATGTAAGCTTTTCCAAAGGAAGAAAATTAGCAATTTGTGCCAAACATGTCTTCAGATGTGGTACACGAGACGATGATGACCCTAAGACGAAGTATACATTTCCTTGCCCGATTTAGTTAAAAAATTTAATCGGATAAAAGATCTCATTACGTTTTAGGATATAGAAGATGCATAGTTAGAGACAACGTGAATTTTCTAACCTGTATTTTCTGAACCAGATCGTTTCCCTCAAAAAGGTTACATTATTATTTCATTCTATTTATATGATATTTACATTATATATTTATATACTACAGCTGAAAAAGTTTGGGACTGCTTGCAGATTTCTTTGATTTTTAGTGATTTATTTTCTACATTCTACAATAATACTGGGGATTTCAAAACTAAACTGAAAATACCACATATGGAATTGGGTAATTACTGTACTGTATATCAACAGTCAGTTGCTAATTTAAGATAACGGAGGGCTGGAACGATTCTTGCAAGAACACTATTGTCAAGTGCATTTGTAAAAACCCTCATGAAGACCTTCCCAAGAAAAAATTTAATCAGAGTTTAATTTTATTTGCTACACCCGGTCCTGATCACTGCCAGACCTGTTGAATCAAGAAATCTAACAGTGAGAAACGCAAAAAAAATATTATTATTTTTTTTAATCATACCTTTCTAAAGCAGATCAGTTGACTAGTGAAACATGGAGGAGGTAGTGTTTGATTTCTACACCGCAGCAGCTCGGCTCGTTCGTTCTAATATTCTCTACGGAAACACATTTTATCTGTTTAGATAAATGAAAAAGTCTGGTCAGTCACATGATTATGATCGTAAAATCCAGTACCTGAAAAGAGAATTATGTAATCAGGAATATGATCACGGATGCTTCTTAAACATCTCCCTGTCTGTCTGTCTGCTGATATGATGCATGTTAACCTACTACACAGATTTGCGTAGATATTTATTTTTTCCATCTCAAAGTATGCTGTTTGAACTCTTCTCTGTCTGGGCAGCTGGTGTAAAATAGTAGGAAGGGCATGGTCCTAAGCTAAATTTCCCCTTTGTGTGACATGTGCAAGAGCTCAGTTGAGATAAGATCAGAGTCAGTGGCAGGGTGCAGAGAGCGGGAGCGCCACGCTGCCTCTCTGCCGCTGTATTGTTGAGGGCGGCCGGACGCCGAGCTCTACACCGGCAAACCCGAGTCGCTTTCTTTTGTTCCATTGTGACTTGGTGCACTTGTGGAATCTGATTGAAACCAAGCGGTTCTCTGTCACTGAGCGTGCGTGCGGTGTGTATGGCTAACAATCGCACCCCATATGTATTTGTAATTGATGTAGTCAGTTACAACAGTAATGACTTATGTGATCCTTCTGTGTTCAGTCGGGTTGAGGAACAAATTTACAAACTCTTTAATTCTTCTTTGAAGGCTTTTAGGAGGTGCAGGCCAGGCAAGTTCTTCCACCCCAGGAACAGGAAGAGGCCAACCCCCAAACTGTTGCCACAAAATTGTGAGCGTGAAATTGTCCAAAAGGTCTTGGTATGCCGAGTCATTAGAAGTTCCTTTCACTGGAAGTAAGGGGCCGAGCTCGACTCCTGAAAAAACAACCCCACACCAGTTCCAACATGACTGTACAATAGTGCACTATTGTAGGAAGGACTGTGAACACATGGATGAACGAGTTTGGTGTGGAAGAACTTGACTTGAACACCTTTGGGATGAATTAGAGCGGAGACTGTGAGACAGGCCTTCTCGTCCAACATGTGTCTGACCTCACAAATGCGCTTCTGGAAGAATGGTCAACCATTCCCATAAACACACACCTAAACTTTGTGGAAAACCTTTTGAGAAAAAGAGTTGAAGCTGTTATAGCTGAAAAGGGGGTGGGGCCAACATCATGTTAATCCACATGGATTAGGATTTGGATGTTACTCAAGTTCATATACATGTGAAGGCAGGCGAGCGATTACTTTTGGCAATATAGTGTATATTTGCTCATACAGTGTAAAAGGTTTGGTTTGGTTTTCTTTTATGTGATCTGTTTCTTGTGAAACTTTGACATCTTGGGAAAAATCATGAAAGATGACCATCGACTCCTGTTGTTCTTTCGCCTTCACTGGAAAGTTTGCTTCGACTGGAGGATCAGTGAACAATAGATGCTGACTTCATTTTTCCATCGAGAAGTACTAAATCATTTTTTTTTTCTTCTAACATTGCTATTTAACTAACTTTTTATAGATTACAATACCAAATCTTTATTTGATACAGAAATCCCCAGAGTGACCTTTCCATCTCAGTTGGTCTTCCGTTACCAGTAAAATAAAAACCCTTAAGGGTCTCCGAGTGGCGCGGTAGTAAAGTGAAAAATAAAAACCTTTGAAAAACAAAAATCGATCTACGACCCTGCCAAATCACAGACATGCTAATTCGCACGGTATTATGATAACAGGCAACCTCCTCAATTATTACAGTTCACACCAGGTCCCCAGGTAGTACTAATCCCATGTGAATAGGACTCTTGTGTGGTGCTGTGTTAACCTAGAAAAAAATATTAGATGTTGAACCCAAAAGTTGCACCGTTGGATTCGCTCTAAACTCCAAAAGGATACAATAAGACTAGACTGACCTTTCAAGGTTCAAAGGTGACATGAAAGGCTTATAGAATCGACTAAGTTTAAAGGAAAACTGAGAACAGGGAATTTTATATCGGGTTTTATTCATCCAGGCTTTTTCTTTCATTTCTTTTTTTCTTCATCTTTTTCTTTTTCTTCCTTTGTTTTTTTTTCTCCTTTTTCATTCTTCCTTTTTCTTTTTTTTCTTTTTCTTCCTTCCTTTCTTTTTCCTTACTTTTTATCCTTTCCTTTGATCCTTTTCTTGTGTGGTCAGCTTTTGACCTTACGGAGTGCAATTTGAAGTGTTCATGAAGGCTAAAGGAATATATTGATTTGTAAGGAAAAATAAATCTCTCCTTCTCTGTGTGGTGGGAATGAACAGACAGTGCAGCTGTATTTTTATAAATTGCAGCTGGATGGATCAGGGTCATGACCTGCGTGTGTGTGTGTTGGTTGGTCGGTCGATCTCGTACTCGTGTATCTCAAACTCTCTGACCCTGTGTAATGTTTGCAGGTAAAGTAGCAGTACCCTTTGGAGTGGAGGTGAAACCGGAGCACAGGATGGAGAAGGAGGAGCTAAAGATTGTTAATAAAGGGATGGAGGATGAAATGGTAAGCTCTGCCCGATTTTAATTTAAAATCATTGTTTTTTTCATGCGTAAGTAGCTGGAAATGAAGCGCCGGTGCTGCGGCTGTGTTCTGACCCCATGTCCCCCGTGTCCTGGCTCCCTGCGTGCTGCTGTTTAGGAAAAGTGAGCACATCAAGCTAGCCGAGTCTCTGGGTGTTGTGACCGGGGGGGGGGTTGTAGCACTATATATGGCGCATCGTATATATTTCGATTGTCACACCCGTATAAGATCCTGCTCTTTAACTTTATTAATGCTCTTTGCTTAGATCCAGGGAAGTGTCACCATTACCATCCATTGAACATTCCAGTTTAATTGTGTGCGTGCGTGCGTGTGTGTGTGTGTGTGTGTTACAGGAGCTAAGCGGATACAGGCTGTGCCGCTGGAAGCTGGCCTTGGTGGCTTTGGGCGCGCTGTGTTCGGGTGGCTTCCTGCTGCTGCTGCTTTACTGGTTGCCCGAGTGGTGCGTCAAGGCCACGTGCACCCGCACGACCATCCGCGACGCCCAGGTGGTTCTGCTCCGGAGCACTGTGCGTACTCGTTCAAATCCTCCTCTCCCCCTCCCCCCTTAGGAGGGCGAGTCAAAAATTATCCGCCATCTGGCTGTGGAATTTATTTTAACGAACTTTTAGTTAAACTAACAAGACAATGACATTTCTTTTTCTATCTACCTTTTTCTTTCTTTCTTTCATTTTATTCATTTTTCTTCCTTTAATTCTAACTTTTTTTTTTTTTCTTCTTTCTTTTTTTTCTCGTGTTTTCTTTTTTCCTTCCTGGATTACGTTTTTGTCTTCTTTCTTTCTTTTTTTCCTTGCATTTTCTCTTCTTTTTTTTTTTCTTCCTTCATTCCTTTTTTTTTCTTCCTAACTTTTTTTTACATCCTTTTTTTTCCGTTTTCTTTCTTTGACTTTTGAACTTTTTCTTGTTCTGCGTTTGAAGATGTTTCAGTTCCATACTAGTAGTGAATTCATGTCTCGTCACCAGTTTTTTTTTCTTCTTTTTTTATGTAGAAGTTTTATATATAGTTTTATATAACTGAGACTTTTTGTCTTGTCATTGTAATAATAATTGGATCTTTTCAAGAATCTTTTTTAGGTTCTCATGGAAAAATAATCATTTTAAAGTTTCCTCCAGGGGTTTTGATACCTGCGGGTTGCTCATATGACACAATCTATGCAAATATAAACCCTCGTGAACATTTTCTGATTTGTATCTGGAAATATTGAGTGTATTTTAAAAATAAATAAATAAATAAATAAACAATACACACAGTTAAGTGCAAGTGTGTGTTTTTGTCTCGTTAAGGACGAGTTCAGGCGCTGGTTCATGGCTAAGGTGCGCGTGATGCTAACCCCTGGGAACGGCCCTTACTGCAGCCTGGACTCGCAGAGCACCACCCACATGGCCAACGGCCACACCCCCGACACCCCACCTGAAGGCTTCATCAGGAAATACACCGAGCACCAGTCTGTACAGGTAACCACACTCCACTCCACACCACGTCCTACACGGGGATATATATATATTTGCGCGTATTCGTAGACCATTCTTGTGATTCATGATGACGGCCTAAACAGCCCACTCCTCACAGTGTGAATAACCGAGTGAGTAACGGTAAAGCACGTGATTAGTCATAATCAAAAGGCTTACATTCATCACTGCGTTTGCTACTGTTTTATTGAGTCAGTGCTGAATTTAGGGTTTCTGATTTTTGTTTATTCTTTTTTTTTTTTTTTTTGCATTTCCCCTGCCAGATCCGCTATTTTACACTCCACAGCACAAAGTACTACTGGCAGGACGCTGTCCAAAACTATCAAGTGTTCACGTAAGCAGTGTTGTCTTACTTTTCGGTGTGACCTGAAGCAGTATTCATGAGTATTCATTATGTTCATCTTCGATCGTTCATACTTGCTACGTTGTTCACAGGGGTCTCGAGGATCTGAAGATCAGGTGTTCCAGCATCCACTCGGAGCACTCCGGCGGCCTCAGCCAAAAAGAACAGGCGTACAGGTACCGACTGAACGATCTCAATAATAACATTTTTTTTATGTAATACAGGTAGTCCCCGACTTACTAACATTCAAGTTACGAATTTCTGCACGATTTTCACGATGATAGAAAATTTCTCTACTGTAAAGCTGTCCCAATGGTCAGTAATCCTAATTTCGGAAAACCCACAATGAGAGAGTTCACAGTCCAATACAGAGGAAAACAGCTCTGAGACAAAATGCCGTCCGGGATTTCCCTTGCGATTTAAAGGTGTGGAGACAACAATGTTACATTTCAGATATATTTTTCCTTGGGCGTGGTTATGTTTTTTGGCCACATGATGGCAGTGTGGGGAAAGGGGACAGAGATTTTAGTGGATTGGAATGCTTTACATTGTATATTCGTGCCAAAGGCGTGTAGGCCAGTTTGTCTGACTTAAGAACAAATCTCACTTACGAACGTGCTCCTGGAACAGAACTTGTTAGTAAGTCGGGGACTACCTGAACATAATTGATCACACCACAAGACATCTGATTAGAAGGAACGGTACAGACGGTTCACAGGCAAACAAAGAACTTATGTAATGTTTCTTAACTTGAACGGTTTTGAGTTGTTTTCTTTTTATGTAAATATACCTGATTGCGATAATGGGATTATTATTATTATCCAGTTTTAATAGGTTTGTTAAACAGGAAAACATCTGGTTAATCAGTGAAGTTATCATGTGTTCTCTCTGTGAGGCAATTTTGGCAGACATGAGGAGATCTGTTCACATAAACATTCCTCAGCATCCCGCCCCAACCTGTACAAACCGGTCCAGCTTCAAACCTATCAATGTGTGCCCTCGGGTGATCACGAGAACACAGAGGTTGTTGCTTATTATTCTTCTTTTTGTATTTCTTAACCGTTTCTCTCTCTTATTTTTAGGAGACGCTTTTTTGGAGATAATGAAATTGCTGTGAAAGTGCCTTCCCTTTTCAAGCTGCTAATCAAGGAGGTAGGATCTTCAGCCCCTGAATAGGGCAGTGAAGTTTTATTTAATATTTGTTTCAGGATGGCGGCTTAGTGGTTAGGGCTGTCGAAACCAGGGTTGGGGGTAAAACCCACAACCCTTAATGTATGCCTGCTAATAGATAAGTTCCACAAATGACCACTAGCTCCAAAAGTGAGTCAGTCCCCACCCTGTAAGCCTCCCATGTTAGAATGTCTTAAAACTTTGGTACCAAAAAAAAAAAAAACATTTTGATCTCCATAACTAGATTTACCAACTCTACAGGGGTGAATTTTATCTATCTCATCAGTTAAAATTATATTCTGCGTTAATTAGGGGCGTGGTTAAATGAGTGACCGCTGCATTGCAGATGTCAAACTGCCATACATCACAGCCTCTAGCTAAGCTGAAGCTAAGCTAACGCTAGCTTGTGGTAAATTAGGTAAGTAGGCATGTTCAATCCAACACCCAACATCTGATTGCTCCACCCATTTTCCCATTTATGGATTAATCGGAGTGTAGGCGGAGTCAGTTCCTGCCAAGGTGACATCAGTAAGGGTTTGTCTATTCCTGAAACTTTACATGTACATACAAGTACCCTCAAATAGGACCCTGATCCTCTGTGACTCTATAAATGATGAGCGCTATAGATAATGGATGAAATATTGAATATAAGCTAGCTTGTGGCAACCTTGACTGGTCACATTGACCAGTTTAAAGTATAGAAATGTTTCAGAAGTTGAAGAAGGTGGTTGGCATCCTTGTTATTCAAGCCCGGGTTGCCTGACCTACATGCCAAACTTGGCGTAATAACTATTTAAAGGGGACCTATTTTTTGCAAAATTAATTTTTTTTTATTTGTTATTTCGGACATTCAGGTGGGTCTCCAGTGTGTGCGCTGATTAGATTTCTTCTTTTAATGTGACCTTGTATTCCCTCCCCCTGAGCTCTGCTGTTCTCTTGGGGGGGGGGGGGGGGGGTGCTTGTGTCTTAGCACTAGCTTATTTACATAGACACTGAAACGGAGCATTTGAACGAGGAGCGAAATAGAGTGGATGGTTTGAGGTGTATTTCACAGATGTCCTTTGAGAGACCTTTGAGACTTTAGAAATATGTCACAGGACCTTTTAAAGTTCTAAACTATTATAGAAATTATTAAATACGGCATCAAGAGGAAAAGTTTTGCACTTTTGATCACAAGGTGGTGAGTTTAAAGATTGATTAAGGCTATGCAGCACGTACAACTTTTACTCAATAAATAATAAGTATATTCATCTGTCAAGAAACATGTTTCTGTTTTGCATATACATTAATATTCATTAGCATCTGCTCAATATGCGTGTGTACACAGGATTAGCCTCGTCAGTTATTTCAATGTTTATACAACACGTATTTGCCATAGTGAATTTATTTTATTTGTTTTCTTAATTTTAACAAACATTCTTAACATGTAATATGCCATTTAATTAATAAATCTTTTAACCTGTTGTGTTTGGTGCATCAGGTAATAGTACAGACATCCATGAAGTCTATTATAGTAAATTTAATTTACATTAATGGCAACAGAATGTCTATTAATGAGTTATTTAGCTCTTGTTTTTATTATGCTTGTAAAATTATTTGGGTCGCAAACACTGTCGTCATAGTATTTGTAGGGCCTTCTTCTTCTTCTAAAGATCATTATTATTGTTGTTATTAAAAATATATATTTCCACTATTCGGAGCATCATTGAGTGATGCTTTTTTTCCCCCCAAAACATCTGAGGCTTTTTGGTGGTCTAAACATAAAATGACCCTTTTTCTAAAATGATGTCATAATGGTATTGGTACGTTCCCTTTAAATGCCTGGTGTCTTTCTGGTGTGCCCGGATGGCGATGCCTGGCGATGCTCATCGTTGCTTACGATTATACCACAAATATTCATTCTATTTATAAAAAAAAAAAAAAAAAAAAAAAGTTCCCATGTGACCCAGTTCTTCTGAAAAACCACTAACCTGGCCACAGTGCCATGTGAAACCACAACACAGTTTCTGCTTGATTTGCAGTTGAGCATCGCTGTGGTTTCACATAATGTGTGTCAGGTTCATTTATATCACCCCCTCTTTCTCATTCCGTCTCTATTTCTCATTCTTTTTTTTTTTTTTCCTTTTTCTGTCACTTCTTTCCAGGTTCTCAACCCCTTTTACATCTTCCAGCTCTTCAGTGTTATCCTGTGGTGTGCTGATGAATACTACTACTACGCTATGGCTATAATGTTAATGTCAATCATTTCAATCGCTACCTCTCTCTACACCATCAAAAAGGTGAGCGTCTCTGTTTCCAGTCACATGTGATGGAAATATTATTAGTACATCTGTATTTTTTTGTTTGTTTGTTTTTTTGGTGGCTTGTGTGGTTTGTAATCCATTTGAAACTTTGTGTCTGTCTCGTAGCAATACATCACGTTGCACGACATGGTGGCTGCCCACAGTATCGTTCGTGTATCAGTCTGCAGGGCAAGCAACGGTAAGTGTCAAGGCTCCACTTGTACACCTGGACGACATAATACCCGTCCACTCCGGTCACCTTTTCCTTCTTTTTCTTCTTTTTTTTTCTTCTTAATACAGAGATCGAAGAAGCCATGTCTACAGACCTGGTCCCAGGTGACGTCATGGTCATCCCCAGCAACGGGACCATCATGCCGTGTGACGCCGTGCTGATTAGCGGAACCTGCATCGTCAACGAGAGCATGCTCACAGGTCACTGGGAACCTTTATTGTTTTCGCCACGACGTTTTAGTCACACAGTTCAATACAGTGTTTCCTCACATGCGGTGGTAGCCAGCGGAACGGCAGGCGTCACTCGCCTGCACAAAAGTGGTCGACCACATACAACGAACGAATATCCAAATGAATATAACGTTTAACACATGATTGAGATTTATCGGATAGTTCTATTCATTTCACATTTCAGAGATCCTGCAAAATCTCCCCTCTGTCTAGCCGTATGCGAAGTGTAAGACTAAATAAAAACATTAAGAACTAAAAACACTCTTTTAGTGAACGAAGATGGAACTGATTGTCAGACACGTAGCCCTTAAAAACCCAAGCTTTTTTTATGGCCATTTTTTTGCATTACTGTGTACGTTGTGTTTTAACGGGCAGATGGATGGATTTGATTGGTGGGTGGATAGAGGGATGGATTTGATTGGTGGATAGTTGGACGGATGGATTTGATTGGTGGAGGGATTTGATTGGTGGATAGTTGGACGGATGGATTTGATTGGTGGATGGATTTGATTGGTGGATGCATTGGATAAATGAGTGGATTGGATTGATGGGTAGATCGGATGGATTAGGTGGATGGGTTGATTTGATGGATGGATTTGATGTCCTGAAGGTCCAAGTCCTGAGAATTCGGATTACACAAAGAAAAGACTTTGACTGCACTCGCCATGTTACGTGACAGTAAAGCGTTAATCGCGCCTTGCTCACTTTTTGTCTCTTTTTGTCCACCAGGTGAAAGTGTACCAGTCACAAAGACTAACCTGCCCAACCCACAAGAGGGAGACAGGGGTGTTGATGGGGACAAGGAGTACAATTTGGACGAGCACAAGAGACACACGCTGTTCTGCGGCACGAATGTCATCCAGACACGTTTTTATTCAGGAGAGCTGGTTAAGGCTGTGGTGGTCCGGACCGGTAAGTGGGTTCGACGGTGTTCTTTGAGACTTGAAGACAAATCCTGAAACTGCAACTGAGAAGACATTGGTGTGCACACGTTCTCACGCTTGTTAACGTCCTCCTCTAGGGTTCAGTACAGCAAAAGGGCAGCTGATCCGGTCCATCCTGTACCCCAAACCCACCGACTTTAAGCTCTACCGGGATGCCTACCTCTTCCTGCTTTGTCTGGTTGGCGTGGCTGGCATTGGCTTTATCTACTCCATCGTGCTCAGCGTGATAAATAATGTTGTGCCCGCTTGTCCAAACGTACAAATACATATTTTTGGCAAAAATACCGTGACGCGCATTCTCACTGACCGATTCTGTATCCGTAGGTTCCTGCTAAAACCATCATCATCGAGTCGCTGGACATCATCACCATCACGGTGCCACCCGCTCTACCCGCGGCGATGACGGCGGGTATCGTGTACGCGCAGCGGCGCCTTAAAAACCTGGGCATCTTCTGCATCAGCCCGCAGAGGATCAACATCTGTGGCCAGCTCAACCTCATCTGCTTCGACAAGGTACAGTCGAGCACATTGTTAAAATAATCGCTCTGTTCGTACTTTCTTCACTCATCCTTTGTCTTCCTCGTGCAGACGGGAACGCTCACCGAGGACGGTTTGGATCTCTGGGGCGTGCAGAGAGTAGAGGACGGCAGGTACGAACTACACAGGCTTTAAGTTCACGTGTTGCGTCATGTCCATGGTCGTCTTCTTTTTGTTAAATATCTGCACTCGTGTATGCTCAGTGTAACGGGTCTGTGTCTCACCCTCTAGGTTCCACCACTCTGAGGAGAACGCTTATAAAGAGAGTCTGGTGAAGACTCACTTCGTGGCCTGCATGGCCACCTGTCACTCTCTCACCAAGATCGAAGGAAAGCTCTCTGGAGACCCTCTGGATCTGAAGATGTTTGAGGCCACCGGCTGGGTTTGTTTTTTCTTTTTTTTTTTCCTCACTTGTTGTTTGGTCCGCGACATCACATGTGGAGTTTAAATAATTATATACATATACAGTATTGTGCAAAAGTCTTAGGATATGAACATGACTGCCCCGACATTCAAACATTGCAAGTTACGAATTTCCGCAGATACGGACGGCCCACGGTTCAACGAACATTCGGAGATGATAACAAATCGCAGAAGTAGCTCAAGTGTATTGTACGGAAAATAGACACTGCAGTTCACCACATACTATTTTTAGGTAATTAACAAATTAGCTATTTGCCAGTAAAGCGGCGTACGTTTTCCTCCCGTAGTCTAAAGACATGGTTAGGCTAATTGGTGTCCCCGAACTGGCTGTGGAATGTAAATGACGATCAGCGGTCGAGTTGGATATGTCTCCATAGTGGGGAGTGTCTGTTCTGTGATATGCCAGATGGCACGTGGACAGACAAATACAACATTTTTGCAATAACAGTTCACGAAGGGATACTTGGTCATGTGAATACAACAGTTTTGTAATAGTTTGCACTGAGTTGAAAAAGAAAACTGGCACTAGGAAAGCTGAAGAATGGCGATCCCGTGAACGTGTTTCATATGAAGCGTAAATTTATCTTCAGTGGTGTTTTTGTGAAGTGCATATTAAAACCGTAATATTTGTATTATATTTATATTGTGTCTAAGAATAGGCATTTCCTGTAAACATGGGGGGGGGGGAGCAAAATACATCTATTGGGGTGGGGGGGGGTACCGTAACTAAGTGCACTAAAAGCTAAATTGCTTTAATATAATCTCAAAATAGACAGTACACAAATACACAACCTACCATTCACACAGTGAACTTTTGTTTTGAAAGCTCCAAATATCTCTAGTACTTAACTGAACATGTTTTTTGCACGTTGTGAATCAGTTCTAGCGTTGTTATGCTTTGTGTTGCAGATCCTAGAGGAGGCCACCGAAGAGGAGACGGCTCTCCACGAGCGCATCATGCCCACTGTGGTCCGCCCCCCCAAGCAGCTCCTACCTGAACCTGCGGTGTCACAGGAGCAGGACATGGTGTGATTGCTCTCTCTCTCTTTCTCTCTGTCTCTCATATCGCACGCTAGATGAGATATTAACAGATGGTTCATGATTTCTGGTGGATTTAAAAAAAAATTTTGTTTTAATTATTGATGCTGTGTTCTCCGACTGTGTGTGGTTTTATTTATTTATTTATTTATTATTTTTTTTACACAGGAACTGTACGAGCTGTCGGTAAGTAGTTGAGTTCTTGTCCATGTCCTCTCGGAGGGTTCTCTCGCGTGAGGTGGAGCGGCTCGTCTTAATCCTGTCCCTTACAGGCGTCTTACGAGATCGGAATCGTGCGCCAGTTCCCGTTCTCGTCGGCGCTGCAGAGGATGACCGTGGTGGCGCGGAGACTCGGTGAAAAGCGGATGGACGCCTACGTCAAAGGGGCGCCCGAGGTGGTGGCGGGTCTGTGCAAGAAAGAGACGGGTTGGTTGAATTTGCATAGGAGCTTAGATTTAGTGCGAATGATCGCAGTGTGTTTCACTGTCGTAATCTTCTTGTTCCGCTCCGCAGTGCCGCAGGATTTCTCCGAGATCCTGGAAGGCTACACTAAAGAGGGTTTCCGCGTCATCGCGCTGGCACACAGGCGTCTGGAGTCTAAACTGACCTGGCATAAAGTACAGAACATTAACAGGTACTGGAGGTCTCACAGTACGTCCTGCGTACATTTCCTGTGAGAACGCAGTGTCGGTTGACTGTCTCTCGGATTTTAGTTGTGGTCCAAAAAATGCCTATAAATACTTATTTTTATAGTTAAGACCTTAAATATGCTCCCAAAGCACTTTAATTTAATTTCAAACTCGGCGTCATACATCACCATGGTCGGGGGGACGTTACTTTTTAAGGTAACTAATTATGTTACAAAATTATTGTCTTTAAAAAGTCATCCGTTACATTACATCGTTATTTTCTGAAAAAAGTAACTAGTTTGAGTACTTTTCCATTGCAGAAAATGAAAACGCTTTTGTTATTCCTCATGCATGTTGTTTTAGTCAAGACCTTTATAATTATTTTACCATCATCACTCATAATCTGTTAACTACTAATACCCCTATCTCACCTACGCGGTTTCGCACGGTGGCCGTAAGTATTTGTTACAAAATTGGTAAATTATGTTCTTAATAGTTTACCGTTAAAACGCATAAAAATATATATTGCCATAAAAAAAATTGTCGAGGTATTTTTTCAGTTTCCGCGAGCAATTATTAGTTTAAAAAAAAACCCCAGCCACTGGATGCAGTGCCGGTCCCAAGCCCAGATAAAATGGGAGGGTTGTGTCAGGAAGGGCATCCGGCGTAAAACCCGTGCCAAGTTGTTGAACGGGCTGGATATTCCGCTGTGGCGACCCCTTGCCGGAAGCAGCCGAAAGACCAATAACAACAAATATACAGTATCCTAAACATGTGTATCTAATAATAACTCTTTATTATTTGCTCATCTTGACCTTCATCTCTAGGAGTCACATCGAGACCAACGTAGAGTTCCTGGGGCTGATCGTCATGCAGAACAAGCTGAAGCCCGAGACACCGGGAGTCCTGGACGTCCTCAGACAGGCGAACATCCGCACGGTTATGGTCACGGGTACGTGAAGTACTGCTGGCGTCTTACCGGGCGACTTTGCGATGAAACAACCATTCCTTGAACGTTCTGTTCTCATGACAACTCTGACAACGCCGTGGGGAGTGTGTACGGTCGTACGGCTGGGTGTCGGTATGCTCGTCTGGTTAATTAGAAATCCTTTTAATCCAAACCCAGTAAAGCCTGCAGTCCTCTGACTCACACACTTACTCACGTAGAGCTCTGACAGTCTGCCGGGGATGACGAGTGTGCCGTTGTGAATGCAGACTTTAATAAAGCAGCGGTGCCAAGACCGAATGTTACCTAAAGAGCAAGTTTTGATGAGAATTATTTTTTTTTTTACTTTTAGCAAAATACCTTAATCTCACGACTAAATGATACATAGTGCAAAAACAGCACTACTGCGAGCGATAAATAATTTAAGAGGGAAATGATGCAAAAACACTCAGAAGAAATTATGTGAGACATGCACAAAAAAAGCGTGGCAGAAATTCCTGCACCTGCTGGTGAAGCTAAGAGAAAAGATAAGTTGATGGGTTAACCTTTAAAGATCAGAGCAGTTTTAGTGGGAGGTTTTTGCATCACTATGTTTTAATGATAATATCGAGGCTTAGTGATTGCGCAGTAGTGTCATATCTTTTTTTTTCTCAGCACAAGCCAGGCAATATGATAAAATAAAATGCATTTAATTTCATTTTAACCAACTACACAGACAAGGCCGAGCAAAAACTATATAAACCCAAGTAAAGAAAACTATACACTCAAGTAAAATCCAGTCGATGGATTTAATGCATGCACACAGTCTTTAGTCTTATTTACAGACTAAAATTATAAAAAAAGAAAAAAAAACTTATTGTTCAACAAATACAGTTGAAAATTTAAATATGGACAATAACAAAAAAATTGATCATACAGTAAACAATAGTTTTTTTTTATATGTGAACAATTGCAGACACTTGGAACAAATTGCTGTAAAAGCACACACAGACACTAAACCTTGTGTAACACTTAATTTTTGAAGCCATAACAAATAAAATACAGCTTAAACATAAAGCAGGGCATTTACAAGTGGTGTTCAAGCCAAACCGGGACAAACTTTTTCAAGAATGGTGGTGTAAATACCTTGATGAGACTCTTGGGCGCAAAAAAAAGGAAAAAAAAAATCACTAGCTAAAACATTTCCTCAAAGGAGTTCCCGGGAGGCCTGGAGGATAGCTTCAGGGGGGTGGGGGTTATAAACTTTCATAACTGTTTTTTTCACTGTTATCAAAAGTCCTGGTTTGACTTAAAGTTTTTTTATAGATAGATAGATAGATAGATAGATTATCTATCTATCTATCTATCTAGTGATTTGTATGATGTATAACTAAACTTGGTGATCGTTCTTATAGGTATATTAATGTCTTGTGTGTAATCATTTCGTCCAGGTGACAACATACTGACGGCTATCTCAGTGGGACGGGACTGCGGCATGATCCTACCCCAGGACCGAGTCATTATCGCGGACGCACTGCCCCCTAGAGACGGCCAAGTGGCCAGGATCAACTGGCGCTATGCAGACAACCCCAACAAACACTCCAGCAAGCCTGTTTCACTGGAGGTCCGACTGCTCCTTCTGCAGTACACACACACACACATATATATATATATATATATATATATATATATATATATATATATATATATATATATATACACACACACACACACACTGCAGGGAATATTTCTTATGCTTGTATAAATTGCTGGAAAAAAATATATACGTATATTTATGCAGAGTATTTAAGAAATATCACATGTACGAGTGCTCTTGTACTGACTCAGATCACAGATCTAAAGAGTACTTTAATAATACTAAAGGGAAATTGTATCTAATATAAATCTACTATGATAAATCCTGACTTAATCATAGATCACGTTTAACATTTGAACCTATGGCGCCCCCCAGGGGTCATGTAGTACAGAAAAATAACAAACTAACATTGAATACTAGAACATGCGCATGGATTAATAAACCTGATTGGTTTACCGGTGTTATGTCGAAGTTGGTTTCCCCATCGAGATGCGTTTTTCTTAGCCCCCCCCTGTGAAAACAGCGTATTCAGAGAAAGGCTTCCGAGAGGTTGTGCGCAGACCAATGAGCTTCTACTGATTCAAAAAGTGACTTTTTTTTTTTTTCCACTCGAAAGGAAGAGATGGAGAATTTCATGACATTTGTTTTTTATTAATTTTTTATTTTTTATCACTCTATACAAAACCCATGATTTGTTTTGTTATTTTACAAATGGAATCATTTTATTTGGTACTTATTTTATAGAATATTTTTAAATTAAGTCAGTAGTTGTCTCTATAAGAGGGATGTTTTTTCCTCTGTGCCGGTGCAGGAGGTTGAGGTCGGAGTGGAAGACGGACTGGAAGACCAGAATTCCGTGCAGAAGTACCACTTTGCCATGAGCGGCAAATCGTTTGCGGTCATCACCGAACACTTCCAGGACCTCCTCCAGAAGGTTTTGAATTTTAATCCAAACCTCAAGAATTCAAAAAGTAGTGTAAAGTTGCTGCGTAATATTTTATACAACTGGATTACGTTATTAGATTATTGGCTAATGGTTTATGGTGTGTGTTATGATTTAGCTGGTCCTACATGGAACAGTTTTTGCAAGAATGTCTCCAGACCAGAAAACGCAACTAGTGGAGTGTCTACAGAGCGTCGAGTGGGTGCAGCGCACACACACACACACACACACACGGACACTTACTCACAAGTTATTGGATATAATGGTTCCCGTGTTTTATTTATTTATTTATTTATTTTAGTTTTTTTTATGTAATGTTGGTCCTGTGTATTTTTCTTTGTGTAGTTACTATGTTGGAATGTGTGGAGATGGTGCCAATGACTGTGGGGTAAGTACGTCTTCAGTCTGTACGCATGTGTGTATTCATTATACCACTGTGGAAACAAATCAATTCAGTTACGAATCTCGTCACTCAGACAATTTTTCAAAATCTATTTTTTAAAATTATTTTTATCCAGTGCTGTGAAAAGGCTGTGCAAACCTGCCTGGCCCAATGTGGGGGAAAAACTATTGGCTTTAAACCAATTTACAGAAAACGGCAAACAAAAAACAGCCCCAGACAATCACGCTACCACCACCATGTCCAGAGGTGGGTAGAGTAGTCAAAGATTTGTACGTGTAAAATAATATTATTGAAGTAAGAGTAAAAAAGTATTAAGGTATTTTGTGGAAAAGTACTGAGTAACTACTTCATCGTAATGTCTGATTTATTTATTTATTTATTTTTAGGAAATTATGTAAACTATCAGACTTAAATGTTTAAATATTGTACAAATTTTGTCATTTCCAAATAATAAAATAAACTACTCATAGAAGTACCACCTCTGACCACATCTCACTGTTGGTATCTGAGTTCTTTTTATGAAACGTATTCACTTTCACGCCAGATGTAACAAGATTTCCAAAAAGTTCAAACACTTTTTCGCAGCACTGTATGTTTTACATTTGAGGCTGTAAAATGTTGCAGGTCCTCTATGGTCTTACAGGTGGCTCTAAACTATTCTCGCAGGCACGCAGCGCAGCGCAGCATTGTGTGTGGCAGGAGCTGAATTTGTTCAGAATTTGACTTGGGGAAAAAAAATTTTTTAAAAAGGGATATACATTCTGGATGTTTGTAAAAAAAAAAAAAAAAAAAAAATTGTGATAACAGAATCGCAGTACAGATCGAGTTGGTGTCGTGATATATCGGCTGGACCTTGGTGATCCCTAGTAACTCTCACTACGTTAGGGATATTGCTATTTACATGAGTGCTTGTCCTGTTTGCTGTGAATTTGAATGAAAAAAGTAAAAGTTCCATTTGATATTACTAATAATTTATGAGAAGAAACATCATTTTCATTAGTTGAATATTTATTACCCCCAAAATTTAGACAATAACAGGGATAGCCCCAAATAACAATAATTGACCACTTCAGTAGCCGGTGTTTCCACCATTTGCCCCAATGAGAGCTTGACAGCGACGCCTCATGCTCCTCATGATGATGTTCTGAGGCAATGCGTTCCACTCTTCCACATGTGCTACACACAGTTCTGCCAGGTCACGTGGAGACAATAATACGATCATCCAGTCTCTGCTTCAACTGGTACCAGACGTACTTTATTGGGGTTCAGTTCAGGGGACATCGATACTTCCTGAAGTCGAGCTGTGACAATTCTGCCACGATGTGATGGAGCATTATCATCCATCAACAAATAGTTGGGGGTGTTCTGGCGGAATTGGGGGATGATGATGAGTTCTATGATGTCTGTGAATTAAGAACGTACAGTGACTGAGCCCCATGTACTGAGCCCCCTGTGCCTGCCCAGGCTGCTACACCTCCTCCACCAAAGCAAACCCCTGGAGACCATGTTGACCTCAGCGTATTGCTCACCTCGCCTTCTCCAGCGACGCTGGTAACAATCATTTCTGTGAACAGGAATGCTGCATTGTCCAGATCACATGGTCTTGTGAGGTGTGTCTATCACCCCAATACAATTGCCTCCCTATCCCAAAAAATGTCTGAAGTGAAACAAACACTGTATGTATGACATCCACGAAGTCTCTCACAATGTACCTAACTTATTGTGAGTAGTGCATGTATTTGTGCTGTATGTGTGTGTACATGTATCTATGTGGGTGCTTCTCAATAAATTAGAATATTACCTGGAAGTTTATTTATTTCAGTAATTAAATCAAAAGGTTAAACTCTTATATACTGATGTATTTCAAGTGTTGATTTCTTTTAATGTCTTACAGCAATTGAAAACCCAAAATTCGTTTGAGGTTTTTATTAGCTTTAAGTCCGTAATCATTCAAATTAAAAGAAATGAGATGTTTTGAAATACATCAGTCTTTGTGTAATGAATCTATATAATAATAATAAATTCACTTTTTGAAACTGTTTATTTGTTCCCTGTCCCTCCTCAGGCCCTGAAAAGAGCTCATGGTGGAATCTCCCTCTCTGAGCTGGAGGCCTCGGTGGCTTCTCCTTTCACTTCCAGAACTCCCAACATCTCCTGTGTACCCAACCTCATCAGGTACAACACACCAGTAGACACGTACAAAACACACCATAAGTCCAGAGCTAAGCTTTTAATCTCATTCAGTCAGTACTCATGTTTACATCTCACTGTAGTTAGGTTTATATCTGATAATGGAAAAAGAAAAAAAGATTATGGGATTATCTTTCCTTCACGAACAGCAGTCTGTTTAAAAACAAACCATACAAGCAATAGACACGGATAAAGTGTTTAAATAAATCTAAATTCTTCGTAGTTTTTTCTATTCTATGTCCTATTTCTATTTAAAAGTATATTTGGCTCTTGTTGATCTATAGCAAAGTCTGTACCTCCTGGCAGAGGCAGCCAAAACGTCTGGCTGAAAAAATATCCACCAACCACAAATCTGCCTCAATAATCCGCTGCCGTATTCCTCCCGAGAGATCCGTAACCTTTTCCTCCTGTGCTCTCTGCCAAACACGATGATCTGCCCATAACCACAACAGTATGGGTTTTCGCTCGGCTCTCTGACCGCACGATCGGCTCAGTTTCAGGATCTGTTCTCCGCTTTGTTCTGCTCTCTGGAAGGCTTTGTTTCTTGCGGTGCTTCCAAACAGCATGATGTTATAGAAACGGTGTTTAACAGTTGGTCTCGAAATTTGACAACCGCAGGAATGAGCTGAACTTGTAAACACGCCTGAAACTGTTTCTCTCCTCCTCCATCCTCCTGGAGAACGCCAGCGCATCGTCCAGCTCCGGCTGATTTCTGGGACTTTATATAAATAAGAAATTAATATTTGTTTTAGCTTTTTTTAATTATGATTTTTATTTGTTTCTTGTTTATGGGTTATAAAAGTGCTTTGTTTGTGTGGTTATTTTTTTTATTTAAACTCGAAGGAATCAGGGCATGAATAAAGGGAACAAGAGATCCTGTGCAATGATGTAAAACTTTACACAGATGGAAGTTGCATTGAATATGCAGTGCTGTGAAATAAAATCTTAACAAAAAAAATAACAATTTTTTTTTGCTTATTTGTCACACTTTCATTATTTCATTGTTGTGACAAATATGGGGAAAATAATTCTGAATGGAATGAACGCTTTTTCACAGCACTGCATCCCTTTGGGCGTTTTGAAAGACAATAATGCATTTAAACAATACTGTGCAAAAGTCTTGAGCCACTCCACCCATTTATTGGCATATTAAGTATATTAAAAAAAAGGAACTAATGTTTTACTGCGACAGGCTCCAAAGTGCCTAAAGATACAAATTAAAAACTGGTTGTTTAGGTATACACCTCAGCTGCAGCCTCATTTCCCCTCTCATCTGTTCCAACCGCTCCAATCATCCGTCATCATCCGCGCCTGTTTCTCACTGGTTCATGCATTAAGTTTATTTTTTTTTATGCTTAATTGATTCATAACTCACCGTGTGACTTGACCAAAAAAAAAAAATAATCCTTTGAAACTGCTCAGGAACTGGACTCAAATGACAAAGTTTTTCAGGACAGCTGGAAAAAGAAAATAAATGCAAGAATGTCTGGCCCTTTGGGAGCGAAATATGAAGAAATTAAGGAAGCCTCAAAACTTCTGCACAGTGCTGTATGCATTCAAGGAAATGTATATGAAAATATTAAGTTTAAAACAAAAATTTCATATACCCAGTACTTGGTATAAATTTTATTCAAACACTTTGAATTCCACCAGAGCCTTATAATTTATGAGAATTTTCTAGGGAGCACTCTGATTTCCTAAAAAGCATTGTAACACAAATTATTTGACTGATTTAATTATTGTCCTATACAGAAAACAAAAACATGGCTAAGCACAGCAGCTTGAGGGTTTTACAAAAGTACCTTGTCTGTAACATAATGCAATGCAGAACCAGTTTGTCAGACTGTTAATCCTCTTCACGCGACCTCTGGTCATTTTATCGACTGTTCACCGAATACCGGTTTAAACAGCACGTTGTACGTTGCAGGGAAGGCAGAGCAGCTCTCATTACATCCTTCTGCGTGTTCAAGTTCATGGCCCTGTACAGCATCATCCAGTACATCAGTGTCACTCTGCTCTACTACGTAAGTACCCTTCCGCGAACAGTACTGTTCATCACTTTACTTTTCATCACCTCTAATACCTATTGCAGTTTTAACACCTTTATAATCTGTATTAATCTTCAACACTTCCCTGTAGGTGTGTGTTGTTTTTGACCTTGTCGTGTTATCATATCTGTTTTCATATAATCAGGTCAAGTGTTTGGTCACGATTGGATCAGTGAAATTGATTTGTTTGTTTTTCAGATCCTCAGCAACCTGGGGGATTTCCAGTTCCTATTCATCGACATTGCCATCATCCTGGTTGTTGTATTCACCAGTGAGTTTTATGTCCCAATTGTTTACTTCATACATGACGTCAGTATGTAAAGCTCGCTGAATTTGTTGCTGGGCAACATTTAATAAAGTTGTGATGTGTGCACTCACTGGCCAGTTTATTAGGAAGACCTTATGCGGAACATTTATGCAGTTATATCAAATCATGACGTCGTTGTTGGTGTATGATCGGATAGTTTGAGTGAAAGTCCCTATTAAAGTGGACATTAAGTGCACACATTGTAATACTGTACAGGTAATCCCCGACTTAGGAACATTCGAGTTACGAATTTTTGCAGATACTGTACGAACGGACCGCGGTTCTACTTCCTGTTTAATCACAGAAGTAGCTCACGTTTATTTTACCAAAAAAAAAAAAAGACACTACAGTGCACCAGATACCAAGATTTACAATTAAATAGAATATTTTCAGTGTGTAAGTGAAATGTATACATATATAAAATGTCTAAAGTTGCGGACTGCAGGAGAAATAAATCGATTATTCAATGAATCAGTCAGGTGATAGAAAAAGCTGTCCTGATGGTGAATAATCCTAATTTTGGTCAAAACCGAGTGTGCAGTCCAATACAGTGGAAAACAAATCTGAGACAAAATGGCATTCGAGATTCCTCTCGCAATTAAAAGTCGCAGAGACAACATTGATTTTGGGGAAAGGGGACAGAGATTTAGTCAAGCGGATTGGTATGCTGTACATTGTGTATTCGTGTCAAAGTCGTATAAGACTCACTTTTGACTTACGAATGAGTTTCTTTCTGGAAGCCCGGTCATAAGTCCGATTTGTTCTTAAGTTGGGGACTACCTGTACTTTCATTAGACTGGATACAATCATACGTTTAAAAAATGTATAAATTTTTTTTTTCCTTATTGTTTTTTTTTTTTGTTGCTGTTTGTTTTTTCCCCACGCTCAGTGAGTCTGAATCCGGCATGGAATGTGCTCGTACCTCAGCGACCGCCCTCAGGACTGATCTCAGGGTCTCTGCTTTTCTCAGTACTCACTCAAATCTTGATCTGCTTGGGCTTCCAGGCCTTCACCTTCCATCTGGTGCGGAGCCAGGTCTGGTTCGAGAAATGGACTCACGAGTCAGAGTGAGTAGCACATGCACCTTGTTGTTAATACGAACTGCCTTCAGCGCAGAAAGCTGAACACTGTTCTTTATTAAGTGCAAGTAGATACCGTGGCCGAATATCCTGTAGAAAGATGAGACAAAAGTTCAACTCCTTGGAAGGTGCGCCCCATTATACCTGCCGTAAAACTATCACAGAGTTGATAACAAGAACATCATACTAACGGTCAAACATGGTGGTGGTGGCATGATGATCTGGGTCTGGTTTGCAGCTTCAGCACCTGAATGACTTTCCATAATTGATGGAACCAGGAGTTCTGCGCTCTATCAGAAAATCCTGAAAGAGAAGGAGATGTCCGGCCATCAGTTTGTGACCTCGAGCTTGAGCACACTTGGGTCATGCAGCAGGACAGCAATGATCTGAAACACACCCTTAAGTCCACCTCATGAATAGATAAAAAATAATAATAATAAAGGTTTTCAAATGGCCTAGTCTGCTCAAGTCCGGACTTAAATCCGGTTATGATCATTAATCAGGCTGTTGATGCTCGAAAACCTTCCAATGTGATTGAAGTAAAACAATTTTAAAAAGAAGAGCGGGACAAAATTCCTCAATAGTGGTGAATGAAATTAAAGACTCTTTTTCACATGGTCAGGCAGGTTTATTTATTTATTTATTGAGAAATGAAATCATCATTTGAAACATTAAAAAATTTACTCTGGTTATCCTTGTGCAATATTTTAAATAGATTAGTTTGATGATTTAATTGTGACAAAACAGGCTTCATCGCACAGGCAATATTGCACTGTATATTAACTTGATAATATAATAACTTATCCCTCGCTGTTTTATTTTATTTATTTATTTTTCCCCAGCGCCTGCAATATGTCCGTCCACAGCAACCTCTCTGCGAACTCCACGGGAGTCGATGACCACAACATCAAAAACTATGAGAACACGTCACTGTTCTACGTCTCTTGCTTTCAGTACCTCATTGTCGCCATTGTGTTTTCCAAAGGCAGACCATTCCGCCAGCCCAGTTATAAAAACTGTAAGTCTTCACGTGTAGCTGCAGCACCATTTTAAATAAATAAAATAAATAAATGAACTAAGGATACAGTATATTGCAGGTTTTATAACTGTCCTTTGTCAACTAAGTTATATTGACGGTTTCCATCAAGTCACCTTCTACACCTTCTGATTGTCTTGGAAAGTGATGGAAAGTGGTGTGTGTGTATGTAAAAATATAATTATCTGACTGTAGCAATTCTCAGGCTTGAGTAAATACAATCTCAGACGTGTGTGCGCGCGTGCCGGAGAAATGACTCGGCCTCGCCGCTTACAATGAATCAGTCCGTGAGCACAATGATAGAAAATGTCTGTGCTGTACAGCTGTCCCGATGTCGAATATTCCTAATTTCGGGAAAATCCTCAGAGTTCACAGTCCAACATGGTAGAAAACTGCTCCTTTAAATCGCCATTTTGTCTATTATTTTAGAGCTGAGACAACACACTTGTATCTCAGATGTGAGATTTATTTCCTTAGGCGCGATTAAGTTTTTTGGCCACATGATGGCAGTGTGGGAAAGTGGATTTGTATGCTTTACATTGTATATTTGTGTCAAAGGCGTATTAGATGCACTTTTTCAGACTTAAGAACAAATCCGACTTACGAACGTGCTCCCGGGACGGAACTTGTTTGTAAGTTGGGGACATCCTGTACATCATACTTGGGTTTCTTTTTTTGTGAACTGACAACCCTGATTAATTTATTATTACTTTTACAGTGTGGCTGAATCGGTGTGTAACGTTTGTTCATTTGCAGGGCCATTTATGGTGTCTGTCCTCACGCTCTACGTGTTCCTGTTCGTCATCCTGCTTGTCCGAGTCTCCGATATCGATTTCGCTTTAGAGGTACGTTATGATTTGGTATTTGTGTCGATAAACTGGCTTATAGTTTGTTCTACGTTTTTAATCATAATCTGAGAATGATGTGTTATGATTGTCATGTCTTCTTGCAGATCGTTTGTGTTCCTACCAGCTGGCGCATCACTATTTTAATTATAGTGCTGGTTAACGCTGCTGTCTCCTTCTTCGCGGAGGTAAGCGGAGAGACGCGGTCCAGTCACAGTCATTTAGTTTGCAAGTGTCAGTGATTCAGATGAGACCCAGTGCACTTAGTTTGTTCAGCCATTACATCCTGACGGTTTTAAATTTTTTTGTCTAATATATTTGCAATGATGAAATGTACAACTTGAGGTTTTGCTTCAGCACGCCAGATGAAGCATAAAAACCTTGTGATGGGTTAAATACCGAGTCCTAACATGTTTTGTATGGATGTAGCTCAGTGAAAACATCCTATTTGTCTGGATGTATAACGGGTGTCTTCTAAGTCTTGTACAAAAACAGTAATCTTGCTGTTGAAACCGAGGTGTACGGTATGCCGTGTGATCACGCCCGCTTCCAGGTCGCTTCTTCCATTTGCTTTTGCTAAATCTTTAGACGCCCAGTAATTCATCAGATCGCTTCCCTCTCCATCATCCGTGTCCAATCATGTACTCACATAGACTTCATGTTTTTATATAATAAAATGATTCTAAAATGATTTTTAGAGACGTCTTGTCTCTGGACCGTTTCTCTCATCACAAACTCTCAGCCTGAAATCATTTCTTCTCATGAGGTCTTGTCTAGTGCGCTGCTATAGCTGTGACTGTTGAAATCTGTTGAAAGCCATGTGATCAGTAGCTCTCTTAATTCTTTCCGCCCCACTGCGGTATTCCATAGACCTTCGTCCTTGACATCGTCTTATGGAAGCTCGTGTTCAGCCGAGACAAGCAGGGCAGCTACGGTGTCCCCGCTGCCGCCCCGCCACCACAGGTTGGGAAATCACACTTGTGTTCACTCTTAGTTCTTCACTTACTGCTGTAACGTCTGTCTGTCTGTCTGTCTGTCTGTCTGTCTGTCTTCCTCTCTGTCTGTCTGTCTTCCTCTCTGTCTGTCTGTCTGCCTCTCTGTCTGTCTGTCTGCCTCTCTGTCTGTCTGCCTTCCTCTCTGTCTGTCTGTCTGCCTTCCTCTCTGTCTGTCTGTCTGCCTTCCTCTCTGTCTGTCTGTCTGCCTTCCTCTCTGTCTGTCTGTCTGCCTTCCTCTCTGTCTGTCTGTCTGCCTTCCTCTCTGTCTGTCTGTCTGTTTTTGTCTGTAGTTATTGATGATTTGACTGCTGTTTCCTCTCGTTCTCTCTCTTTATCACTTTCACACAGAGATTGCGCTATATAGCCACTAAGACAGTCCACTCGACATATCGCCTTCACAACACACACACACACACACACACACACACACACACAGTGAATCTGGTTTAAGTCTTCCCAGTCCTCCCCAGTTAACCCTACTTACTACTGAGTGTTTAATGCTGTGTTTTTGTTTGTTTTCTTTCTTCTTCTTCCTTCTTAAATCTCCCAGTGTCAGGTCTCGCACTCACACGGGGCAAAACGTCAAACACAATGACGACTCTGGCTTTTAGACAGATCTCCTTCCCGAGCTGCTTTTCCCTGTTGCTATGTTTCTCTTCGTCTGTCTGTCTCTATTGACAGTTTATCTCTGTCTCGTAGTGTTTCTCTTTATCTACTGTATCTTTCCACTTCTTTTTGTCTGGCTGGGACTGACTCACTTCCTGTCTTTCACCCCTCTTCCTGTCACCCCCCTTCCCTTTCTTAGTTAATCTCCCTCTCTGTGACCCTGTTGCAATGTCTTTTCCCTTTCTCTGCCTGTCTCTCCCTCTCTTTTTGTCTTCTTGTCTCTCTCTCTTTCTCCGTCTGTCGCTTTCCGTTTCTCTCACTCTCTACTCAGCTTTCGACCCTCTCTCTGTGGCCCTGTTGTAATGTCTTCTCTCTCTGTTTCTGTCTCACTTTTTCCATCTGTTTTTGTCTCTTGCTTGTTTGTTTTTTTTTTTTTTTTTGCTTTATCTATGTCTGTTTTTGTCTGTTTTGGTCTTTCTATTTGTCTCTCTGTGTTTTCTCTTATTTTGTCTATTTTTGTACGCTGCTGTCATTTTCTCTCTCTCTCTCTCTCTCTCTCTCTCTCTCTGTCTGTCTGTCTTTACACTCTGTATCTCTCTCCCGTTTCGTATTAAACTGCCCTCTGTGTGGCCTTATTATAATGTCTCCTCCCTTCATGTCTGTCTGTTGCTCTTTTTTTTTTTTTCTCTCTCTCTCTGCGTCTCCCCGTTTGATGTTGCTGTTTCACCCTTCCTCTTCCTGTCTCTCTCTCTCCCTCCATCTTTCTCCTTTCCTTCCTTATTTATCTGCCCTCTCGGTGCCTGTCTCATTTATTTATTTATTTTTGTCTCTTGCTGTTTTTCTTTCTGTCTGTCTGTTTTTTTTGTCACTTTGTGTGTATATCTGTCTTTCCCCCCCAGCCACTTCTCTGCCCCTCTCCATTGTAAACTTTGACCTGTGCATGTCGCAGTATGATTTCTCTCAATGCTGCCACCTTGTGGATAGCCTGCATCATTTAGAATGTCGTGATTGATCTCGATTAACGCTAAACTCTCTTGAATAATGCCTCTCATGATAAACATGATTTGTGCACTAAATAACCTCTGAGACGTCCATGTCTGATGGATATCACGCTTTTTAGATTTTATATGTCAGTTCCATCAGAATTTACTCTCAGGACACACAGGGACTGATTTTTTTTTTTTTTTTATTCATCTGTTCGTCCATTTGTTTATCTTGTCATCCTTTTGGCGTCTCTCAGTCCCAGCTCAGGCTTGACAGAATGTGTTTTTAATGAAGAGCATATGAAAATGTTCTGCGTGTGTGTGGTGGTGTTTCCTCCGTTTGTGCTGTGTGTGTGTGTGTGCGCGTGCTTGTGTGCAGGAAGGAATAGACTTGGGGACGTCGAAGCTCGCCCCGAGGCTGTGCTGCCGCCGCACGAAGCTCCCCAAAGCGCGCTACATGCACCTGGCCCAGGAGCTCCGCGTCGACCCGGAGTGGCCGCCCAAACCCAAAACCACCACCGAAGCCAAACCTCCGCCTCAGTCGGAAAACGGCTCTTACCAAATCATGGCTGCTTCCTAGCATCCCGCCCCCAACTACCGCAAACTTCTCCCTCTTCGTATGGCAGATCATAACAGGACCAGCATTGGAGAGAGAGAGAGAGAGAGGAAAAAAAAAGCCTCGTCACTCAGACAATTATCAGACTGCATTTTCTCTCTCATTATTATATTATTTTTATTACTAAAATTATTATTCATATTTTTTTGCTGCTGCTTTATCATTTTCTACACCACAGGCTGGGAACTGTGGGCCGCTTCCCCACCCGTGACCCCTCACCTCCTCACCTCCACCAGGACCACACTGTATTGTACAACAATAATTCTTTCTACTGTTTGTACTCGGACTTCATTCGAGCAGCGTTCGGTCCGGAGTCCCGACTGAACTTTTACACGGACTTCGGGTCGAAACGGGTCTCGGAGACATCAGCAAACCTGCATGTAGAGCCAACTGAAACTGTTCAACGGCGGCAACAGTATTCGCAAAAACCGGACTTTTTGGTGACCTGTTAATGAAATGAAATAATTAGTCGGATCGGTGTATTTCTTCCCATGGAAGAATAAAGTCGTGCTTACACGGAGGCGGGCCAAAGGAGTGTTGCGCGTAAACATTTCGGGGGTGTGTGATCGAGCAAGTGATGCCAGGTATATGAGCGCAAGTCTTTTTTTTTTGTTTGTTTGTTTTTTTTTAGTTTTGTCCTTTTTGTTTTGTTTTTTTGTTTTGTTTTTTTTACTGTTTGAAATGGTCACAACTTTCAAAGCCATCCAATCAGTGTGCCGGATGTCACCGGTGAAGATTTACTCCGCATCAACCACATTTTTTCCCCCATCCCCGTTTCCATAAAGTGACAAATCTCCGGGCGGTACAGATGTTTCAGCATCAATCGTCTTAATATAGGCGTCTGGTCATATGTCTGAGATTTGTCTTTCCTATCTTTAAAGGAAATAAAAATGTAAGAAAATGAATAAATTCAAGTTCACTTCTGCAATTCAACCACCCTGACAAATTTTTTATTTTCTATTTTGTTAATATACAAAAGCACACCGTGATTAAATCTTTCTTCACAACTTTCATTAACGTTTGAGTTGTTCTTGTTGTTTTTCCACAGACATTACGAGTATGAATTGCTTCCATTGTCTGTCCTGCGAGCGCTGCTTCAGATTAAAAGTCTTCTATTATATTCGAAACTGAAATGCTGCTTTTAATTAATATTCAGTACTTAATGCAACTTACTAACATGATGATGATGGTGGTGGTGGTGATGATGAGCTCTTGGACAATATTCTTGTCACCCCCCCCCCCCCCCCCACAACACACAGTATACACGCACACTCCCTCAAACACCCAGAGTATGACGCTATGACACTTACCAGCATTTATTATTATTGTTAGGTTTTTATTTATTTTATTTTATTTTTTGTAAATCTTTGGGTTAAACCCATTAGAGCAGGTTGTGTTCCGATCGCAAGCTCGCAGGACTGAAAGCACAACGACTCGGTTCAGTCATTTTAATACAATATTTTACTATCATACTGTTGTTGTTTTTTTTTGTTTGTTTGTTTGTTTTAATCCGCGTGTCCACTTGTGCATATCATGTCTGACAAAGCAATTATTTACGCTTGCTAAGTTTTTTTTTTTTTTTTTTTTTCCTCCTGTCAGCAGAAGGGCTATAGCTTTAAAAAAGTTTTCATTCCTATTGTTTTGGTACTGTTTCGAATCATTGTGTGACTGCCTGGATGTGATCATTTACATTTTTTTTTCCTTCATGTGATTGTCTACAACTTGTAGAATTGTCCGTCTTGTTCTTGTTCTTGGTGCAGAAAAAAAAAATAAGGATTGATATTTATTGTACTGTAATGTCTAGAGGATGAACGAGGAGCGTTAGGCAACTAAGCAATTTTGACGCTTCCATGTTTTTACATTATTTAGGTCCATGTGACCCTTTAAAAAAAAGGATATGTAATACTTATTATATGCGTGGTGTTCGAGTCAAACTGGGACTTTTTGACCAAACACCGTTATGATTTCCCCTTTTATTTCTCTACACTAAACCCAGTGCTTCTGGTCTGAAATGCTGGCCTCCCAGGAACTCTGTTCATGTCCCAAACATGTGGAAATGTCTTGGCGCGAGGTCAGGACTGTACAGAGGATGTGGCATTACCTGTGTTGGTGAATAAGGTCACACAGACACATGCAGCCAGGCAGGTTTTACACTTTCATTAAATCACAAGTTTCGTCAAACGTCTCGGTTTGACTTGAACGCCGCTTATATTTATAAAAACAATAATAAAATGATAATTTAAAATACAACTTGGATCGTCCCACACTGGATTTGGCCAACAGAACAGGACAATCGCTTGTGTGCAGTGCTTTTGGTATTAGGGGAAAGATTAAATTATTTTCTTTTTTTTTTATTTTATAGTTTTACTCTTTTCTATTTAAATCAATTCATGTATAAGGCTCCCCCCCCTCTCTCTCTCTCTCTCTCTCTCTCTCTCTCTCTCTCTCTCTCTCTCTCTCTCTCTCTCTCTGTGTCCTCTTTCTTTTTCCCCCCTTCTAGGACAGCTAACGGACATAATGACACAATATCTCTAATTCTTATTCTCTAAGCCTGCACCTTATTCCTTAACCTCTCAAACGTTAGTACACTGTCCTTTTCTTTAAATGTTTCATGCAGCATTGTATTATTAAAAAAGAAAAAGGTACATCAAGTTAACTCAACATGAACCTTGGACTGTAAAGAGAGTTTCATTAAGCCACAGTATGTTGTCCTTTTTCCTTTCTTTCCTTTTTTTTTTTTTTCTATTTTATGCACAGCCACAGTTGAATGTTTATAGCGCTTTATTGCAGATGCTAAACGCCACCTGTTGTCAACATGCAGAATTTTTTTCTATTGGCTTTCAATGGCTTTTGAAAATCAATAAATCTGTACATGAACATGAAGTATTCCAAGTCTTTATTCCAAACACCATGAGGTATTATTTAATAAGTTCTAACAGGAATTATTATTAGTGATGGGTTAATTATCTCATGGAGTAGTATCAGATGTTTATGAATAAATAACAAATGCGTGCATTGGTCGATGTCCTGAACAACTTCTGTGTCTTAATCACCAGTTTCTTAATTTATTAAAAAAAAAAAAAAAAAGAATACTTGAAAAGAATGAAAGTTCTTTTAATGCAAGATCTCACAAAAACCAGAGCGTCTTGTATACTTCGGGATCATTTGTCAGTTGCTAAACGGTGATCTTGATGACGATTATTTAACAATCTTAATATTATAAATATTAGACCTGCATTGACAAATTCCTATTATGTGTTTAATGTTAGCTAAACTATTAAATTCTTCTAAGAACTTGAAGACTTTGTGCTCAAAGTTTCTAACAGTCATAAATGAGGACTGTTTAAACCAATCATAATTTCTTAACTTGACACACGTTTGCTAATTATTATTATTATTTTTTTTATTACTTTAATCATTACATGTAAATGATGTTTAGACCGACACTGAGATTTAATAGTTAACACATTTAAACTCAGCAAAAAAGACAGATGTAAATCCCGCCTTCCTACATGCTCTAGGTTTCTAACCAATCATCGGCAAGATGAAATTCTTTAAACCAATCATAAGATGCGATCCCTTTACCTCTCACACAGGCTTGAAAAAAGATTTGCAATTCATCTTTTTTTCCCCCAATTAAAATTAGAATTTCATTTCCATAGAAATAAACACAAACGAAAGGTACTTGTCTAGAAATAACTTGTATATACCTGGATTTTTTTTTCTCCTCCTTTTTTGTATTTTTTTTTTCTTGTCCTATGTCAAAAATAGAAGCTATATTTAAAGTTGATTTTTTTTTTTTGCCCTTTATTTCTCATGTCCTTGATTGTTTCCTGAATCACTTTTTTTCCTTACCTCAATTTAATTAAATTTTATTTGTATAGCGCTTTTAACAATTGACATTGTCTCAAAACAGCTTTACACGATCAGAAGGATTATTTAAGTTTGTATGGAATGTGAATGTGTATGAATCAAAATGGTCAGATAGTCCCTGGTGAGCAAGCCGAGGACGACGGCGGCAAGGAAAAACTCCCTGAGATGGTGATGGGAAGAAACCTTGAGAGGAACCAGACTCAACAGGGAACCCATCCTCATCTGGGTGAAACAGAAAGCAGGAAATGATCTGCATTTATACAGTGTGTTAGGTGGCAGCCAGTTCAGCATAACAGTTGATGTTAATATGGAGTCCTGGTAGTTGTTGGAGACTCAGGTAGATTTGTAGAAAATTCCAGTCCTGAACTATCGAGCAACTGCAGCCACGTCAAGTCCTCAGAGAAACAGCTGCCAACACCAGTCGAGGCCAGAACCGTCTTCATGGCAGAGTAAAACCGTCCCCAGACGCATCCCAAAGAGACACACAGGGCATCCGTGTGATGAGATCTCCAACCAGAAGCGGAGCACCAGCATGGGTCAGACAGGTCCGGAGGGCAGAGGGAGTCTGGATCACTGGCAGCTCAGGAACGACATGTGTAGCTCGAAAGATGGCGGGGGATTAGAACAGGAGAGGGGAGAGCAGAAGAGGAGAAATGACAGGTAGGTATGGTCACAGTCACATAATGTTTAAAGTAAATGTATATATTTTTTAGCATAACTAAAAGGGAGAGCCAGAAGCAAACACAAACATGAGGGCTCCGTGAGATGTAAAGCAAACAATCACCTCACCATCAACAAACCTGGATGACCAATGAGAGTGAGGAAGACAGCATCTAAACATACCAGTTCACCATAATACTCTACGTCCATGAGTCGCCCAGATCTGCTCCTTTACCTTATGGCAAATCTATTTACAAAAATGCTTGGCTAAATAAATAGGTTTTTAGCCTAGACTTAAACACTGAGACTCTGTCTGAGTCCCAAACACTATTTGGAAAACTATTCCATAATTTTGGGCCTTTGTAAGAAAAAGCTCTGCCCCCAGCTGTAGTTTTCATAATACGCGGTACTGACAAGCAGCCTGCATCCTTTGATCGAAGTAGGCATGGCGGATCGTAAGACACAAGCAGTTCGCTCAGATACTGCGGCGCGAGACCATTTAATGCTTTATATGTCAAAAATTGTTGTTGGTCTTTCGGCTGCCCCTGTCAAGGGGTCGCCACAGCGTTCAACAACTTGGCAAAGGTTTTACGCCGGATGCCTTTCCTGACGCAACCCTACCATTTTATCTGGGCTTGGGACCGACACACGGGGTTTGGGCACTGGCTGCGAATCGAACCCGGGCCTTCCGCATGGCAGGCGAAACACCTACCACTGAAAGTAGTATTTTAAAATCAATGCGGAATTTCATAGGGAGCCAATGAAGATAAGATAGGGGTGAGGTGGTCGTATCTTCCGGTTCTAGTGAGGACTCTCTGCATTCTGGACTAACTGAAGCTTGTTTATGCACCTAGCTGAACCAGACAGTAAGGCGTTACAATAGTCCAACCTAGAGGTGATTGACAATATATTCCTTAACTTGGCAATATTTCTGAGGTGAAAGAGTGCTATCCTGGTGATATTGTCTTCTTCTAATTGTGTTCTCATGGACTTCAGGGTCTGACTTTGAATGTGCTGGGATGTCCACTCCTGGGAAGACCGGCAACTGTCTTGAATAATCTTTCTCACTTGGTACTTGATACAAGCCAATAATTTTACCCTTTTTAACCCTTCCTTGACTGCTTCAATGCGGCTTGGCATGGCCTGTGGCACTGCTGAGGTGTTATGGAGGCCCAGGATGCTTCGATAGCGGCCTTAAGCTCATCCAGAGTGTTGGGTCTTGTGTCTCTCAACTTTCTCTTCACAATATCCCACAGATTCTCTATGGGGTTCAGGTCAGGAGAGTTGGCAGGCCAATTGAGCACAGTAATACCATGGTCAGTAAACCATTTACCACTGGGTTTTGGCACTGTGAGCAGGTGCCAGGTCGTGCTGAAAAATGAAATCTTCATCTCCATAAAGCTTTTCAACAGATGGAAACATGAAGTGCTCCAAAATCTCCTGATAGCTAGATGCATTGACCCTGCCCTTGATAAAACACAGTGGACCAACACCAGCAGCTGACATGGCACCCCAGACCATCACTGACTGGGTACTTGACACTGGACTTCAGGCATTTTGGCATTTCCCTTCCCCAGTCTTCCTCCAGACTCTGGCATCTTGATTTCCGAATGACATGCAAAATTTGCAACCTGTAGCCCATTTCCTGCACACGTCTGTACACGGTGGCTCTGGATGTTTCTACTCCAGACTCAGTCCACTGCTTCCGCAGGTCCCCCAAGGTCTGGAATCATTCCTTCTCCACAATCTTCCTCAGGGCCCGGTCACCTCTTCTCGTTGTGCAGCGTTTTCTGCCACGCTTTTTCCTTCCCACAGACTTCCCACTGAGGTGCCTTGATACAGCACTCTGGGAACAGCCTATTCGTTCAGAAATGTCTTTCTGTGTCTTACCCTCTTGCTTGAGGGTGTCAATGAGGGCCTTCTGGACAGCAGTCAGGTCGGCAGTCTTACCCATGATTGCGGTTTTGAGTAATGAACCAGGCTGGGAGTTTTTAAAAGCCTCAGGAATCTTTTGCAGGTGTTTAGAATTAATTAGTTGATTCAGATGATTAGGTTAATAGCTCGTTTAGAGAACCTTTTCATGATATGCTAATTTTTTGAGATAGGGATTTTGGGTTTTCATGAGCTGTATGCCACAATCATCAATATTAAAGGCTGCTGGGCCTTTTTCACCGCGGTGTTGATGTGACAGGACCATGACAGGTCCTGCGTGATGTGAACACCGAGATATCTGAAGCTGTCCACCCTCTCCACTGGGCTCCTGTTGATGACGGGGGTCTGGTAGTTCCTCTCCTGCTTTGTACTAAAGTCCACTATCAGCTCCTTTGTCTTACTGACGTTCAGGAGGAGATTGTTCCTCTGGCACCAGTTCTCCAGATTTCCAATCTCCTCCAGGTAGGCCGACTCATCGTTGTTCGTGATCAGGCCCACCACGACAGTGTCGTCAGCAAACTTGATGACGGCGGTGGAGTTGGTAGTGGCCACGCAGTCGTAGGTGTATAAAGAGTACAGCAGGGGGCTCAGAACACAACCCTGGGGGGCTCCAGTGCTCAGAGTGAGGGAGGCTGAGACATGACCGCCCTTCCTTACTGCCTGTGGTCTGCCAGTTAGGAAGTTGGAGATCCACTGACACATGGGTGAGCTGAGTCCCAGGTGCTCCAGCTTGGTGGTGAGTGTGGAGGGAATTATGGTATTAAATGCAGAGCTGTAGTCGATGAAGAGCATTTTCACATAATTTCCCCTCTTAGTGTCCAGGTGGGTGAGAGATGTGTGGAGGAGATTTGAGATTGCATCGTCTGTGGAACGGTTTGGACGATAAGCGAACTGTAGTCGGTCGAGTGTGTCCGGTAGTGAAGAGATGATTAAGTCTCTGACCAGGCGTTCAAAGCACTTCATCACTACTGAGGTGAGGGCTACAGGGCGATAGTCATTGAGGGAAGCAGGATGTGGTTTTTTTGGAACAGGAACAATGATGGACTCTTTGAAGCATGTGGGGCAGGTGATGTGCTGATAAAAGTTCGGCGCTGCGCGTTTAAGTTTGGCACTATTAAAGTCCCCCGCCACAATAAGCGCAGCGTCCCGGTGCTGTGTCTGGTGCTGTGTGAGCGCCTCATGCAGCTCGCATAAGGCAATGTCTGTGTCCGCTTGTGGTGGTATATAAACGGCGCTGATTATGACCGATGTGAACTCCCGGGGTAGATAAAAAGGACGACACATGATGGACAGTAGTTCCAGGTTTGGTGTGCAGGAGCGTGTAAGAGGAACAACGCTCGCGCTGTTGCACCAGCTGTTGTTCACCATTAAACACAAGCCGACTTCCCCGAGTCCCGCGTCCTGTCCATGCGGTGAACCGAGAAGAACTCGGCTGGTTGTATGGCGTGGTCCGGTACCGCTGGGTTCAGCCATGTCTCAGTGAAGCAGAGAAGGTTGCGGTCCCGAATGTCTCTCTGGAACTTTATCCTGGCCCTGAGGTCATCGAGTTTGTTCTCCAGTGACTGGACGTTGGCGAGCAGGATACTAGGCAGAGGTGTGCGGTGTGCACGGGCTCTCAGCCTGTTCCTGACGCTGGCTCGTTTCCCTCGGGGCCGCCGCTTTGCGTCGCGTCCTTTGTTCTTCCTCAGGATCTCACTCGGCCAGCTCGGATCCGGAGTTAAAAACGTCGAATTGTGGGTACATTGTATACCAATAGAAACAAGAGTGTCTCTATCATACCTAATGTACTCAATGGTGGTGATTTTGACGATTTTAAAACACTGAAAACTAACTTAAAAAACAAAGAAAAGGTGGTCGGAGCAGTCGACCTCACCGGCGCCATCTTGGAAGACGATGTTCTGTTTTCCCCATCGTATTTATATTTTAAAAAATTGCCACAAAGTTATAACCTTCTTTTGACACACTGTTCCCCTGCTGTTCAGTCCATCGATATTCCTAATTTCTATCGCAGGCAGCTTAATTTTCATTCCGTTCCACTCCAAGCCGTTTGTGAACCCGGCCCGTGTCCAAGCATCGTGTGACCCCTGCCAGTGTTTCTTTTTTGCTTGTTTTTGGATTGCCATGAATTTACACTAAGTACTCATTAACCCAAGCGCCAGCTACAAAAACATGCAACTTTCTACAACCTTTGGACTCGAGCTGTGGAGATGTTTTTGGAGCTGAGATTTCTAGAAACAGTCTGGGGTTTCTTCCGAAAAATGCGGGAGATGGGATAAATGGGAATTGAAATTAATATAATACATAATATAATAAAAATACCAAATAGTACGGGTTATATACAGTATTTTACTCGACTCATGAGTCTTTCACTTTAATATGCTATCATGGCATCCTGTCTCTGAATAATGCGACGATTAATTACAGTATGCTGTATTTGCACATTTGTTTAATGCTGATACTGGACCATGACCTTGCCTTGAAAAGAAATCACACGTGTGAGCTGTTAAACCTCTGAGAATGATCACCAAATAAAGCATGTTAAAGGTACATCGATTTCTCCCAGAGTTCAATGGAAAAAGCCGTTAATACTGTACATGCTATACTATTTGTCATGACGAGATTTTCTTGATGGGCCGCGGTGGATGGCCGGCTGCTGATTGGACGTAGCAAAGCTTTAAATACCCAAGCATCTCATGGCCTCTGCAAAACTTCGTGACGACAAACTTTCTGGTGGAGGAAAAATATTAAATAAAACAATGAGCGGGTGTCCATTTCTGGCGAAAAGTCATCAGTGCGTATACATTTTTCTTTATTATTATTTCAAATAAAGAAAATCATCAGATCTTGCATAATCTTGTATGTGTTTTTGTTCTTTTCACAAAATTAGTTTCAAACTCAATCCCGCTGAGGTAGAGGAAGAAGAAGAAGATGATGTCCCGCAAAGAGGAACCAACAAAGCCACCAAAGGAGAAATTGTTTATGGGGATTATCTCCAGGTGCCGTAAATAATAATATACACCGATCACTTTGATCCAGATTTTACACCTTTGTTGTCTGTATTGAATATGCAGAATGATAAATAAATCAAAAGTTTCACCTCTTTCAGCTGGATAAGATCATTACTGCTCAGGAACTGCAAAGTGAACTGAAAGGCAACAAAATCCATGATGAGCATCTCTTCATAGTCACGCACCAATGTACCTCATTTATTTCTTATTGCTCGTACACAAAGTTTTACAATTATTTCTCATCGACGTCACGTTCAAATTCTCATTCTGTGTTTTCCAGCTTATGAGTTATGGTTTAAGCAGATTATGTGGGAGCTTGATTCGGTTCGGGAGCTCTTCATTCACAATCACGTGAGTAACGTTTCACAATTAAAGTGCTTAAACTAAAATCGAGTGTGAATTACAGTATCATTGGTCGGGAAGTGTGAGAAGAAACGTGATGTGTTGTCAGGTTCGGGACGAGAGGAACATGCTGAAGGTGGTGAGCCGCATCCACAGGATCACCATGATCTTCAGGCTGCTGGTCGACCAGTTTGCTGTGTTGGAGACCATGACTGCTTTGGATTTCTTCGATTTCAGGTAACAAAAATAAATAAGTAAATACAAGTTCACCTCGAAGAGTCCTCGGGGAAAGTTTGAGTCAAAAATATATAGTGGGAGAAAAGTCATTTCACATTCTGTTCTAATTTAATACATGAATTTATTTTCATCTCAAAGATGATATTATTGACTAAAATGTGGGGGGGAAAATTATCCTTGTTCCTTAAGCGCATTATCCTAAGAAACTGCAGTTTATGTAAATGTAGGGGTATCTAGTGCATGTGCAGTAGGTATCTCAGCGGGTAAGGCATTGGACTATTGAACAGATCGTCCCAGGTTCAAACCCCAGCACCACCACATTGCTCAAGGGCCCAACAGTGACGAGGTTCTTAAGCTTAGGTAAAAATGTAAGTCGCTCTGGATAAGGGATTCTGCCAAATGCTGTAAATGTACAGTAACACTTCAGTTCACACTTGAGCGGACACGTACTCCACAAGTTTGTGTAAAAACCTTATGATTCCTTTTGGATCAAATCCATCAGACTGTCATCAACGAGATTAGACATGAGCAAGATCTTTTCATGGTCTCATACAATGGTTTGCATTTAAATAGCAATCTAGAAATAGTGCAGAATCTTGAATAATAAATATGAAACATGTCATTTTTCTTTGTTTGAAGTGTTTAAATAAAAAAATTTAAAATCCCAAATTTTCAGACTTTTTTTTTTTAAGGATTTAAAAAAAAAAGGTGGCGGGGGGTTGCACGTTCTGATCATAAAAATAGAGTAACGAGGCTAATTTTAAAATGTAAGGAGTAGAAAGTACAGATAATTGCTTAAAAATGTAACGAGTAGAAGTAAAAACTCGGCTAAAAAATAATTACTCCAGTAAAGTATAGATACCCAAAATTTCTACTTAAGTAAGGTAACGAAGTATTTGTACTTCGTTACTTGACACCTCTGTATAGAAAGCACAGTTAAAGTTAAAGGCACATTTATTTAAACATAAAAACGTACCAAAATACTTAGTATCTACCTGTGGCACTTGTAACAGCTATCACACACGTATCAAAGTCCAGTCCATTTCAAACAATTAAACACTTCTAGAATAATTTATTAACACTTAAACCAATCGAATTGGGCACTGGTGGCTCAGTGGTAGGTGTTTCGCCTGCCATGCGGACGGCCCGGGTTCGATTCCAGCCAGTGCCCACACCCCAGCCACTGGATACAGTGCCGGTCCCAAGCCCGGATAAAATGGGAGGGTTGCGTCAGGAAGGGCATCCGGCGTAAAACCTGTGCCAAGTTGTAGTGCGGACTGGATATTCCGCTGTGGCGACCCCTTGCCGGGAGCAGCCGAAAGACCAACAACAACTTAAACCAATCGAATTCACCAGTTTTTCAACTTAAGCTTTGAAGTTACCAAACATGGTTCCTACATCGATTACGGGTTAATACAAGTACACAATTATACATGATTCTTAAAATAAAGAATCATTCTGATAAAGATTTATGCCTTGTTAAATTACACATTCCCTCTGATCCAGCATGACCGTGATCGGTTTGCCGATTATGAAACCTGTGTTTATATGCATGTGTGCTTGCGTGCTACAGGGAGTACCTGACCTCGGCCTCAGGCTTCCAGAGTTTCCAGTTTCGTCTTCTCGAGAATAAGTTCGGAGTTTCCGACAAACTGAGAGTTCCCTATAACCGACGTCACTACAGGGACAAATTCCAAGGGCAGGAGAGCGAGGAACTGTGCAAAACGGAGCAAGAGCCGACACTCCTGCAACTTGTGGAGGTATAACGTGATGCGTACACTAGATGGAAATTGCATAGTGTATTACATATTAGAGTATAAATGTACTGGAAAGCTGAGAATCAGCCATACTTAATAAGTTGATCCATGACTTTAGAATTTTGCTTAATTTATGTATTCATTAGAAATGGCTGGAGAGAACACCTGGTCTTGAAAAGGATGGTTTTGACTTCTGGGGGAAGCTGCAGGCAAGCATCGAGGAAGGTTACAGGATGAAGAAGCAGAAGGTCGATGTAAGTTTAATTACGAGATATGGATTTTATTTCAATTAATATCACTTTATCACTACATGCACAAATTCATGCGCTATTCTTCCGTTGCGGACAGAAAATGACAAACTGTGAGAACAAGCAGGACATGCTGGAGGATCTCACTAAGCAGACTGAAGTCTTCACTTATCTCTTTGACGCCAAGCATCACGAACATCTCTTAAGCAAAGGTGCTTTGGTGCTTTACACACCATCGGTTGTTCCTGTGTTTTTCTCAGACTATCCCCTAGTGTTTATCCCTCGAGTCTTTCAGAACGTCACCGTGTGAATGGTATATGTAATCGCTCTTTCTGTACAGGAGAACGCCGGCTGTCTTACCGAGCCCTACAGGGAGCCCTGATGATCTACTTCTACAGGTCAGAGACTCACATGTCCAGAACGTATTCCAGTTGGTTTAATGAATATAATGAATAATGCAGAAATGAACGGAGATTAGTAGACACAAATGTCTCTTGTTTTTTTTTTTTTCTTTGCAGGGAGGAACCTCGGTTTCAGGTGCCGTTCCAGCTTCTGACCTACCTCATGGAGGTTGATACACTTATGACCAAATGGAGATGTAAGTCATGTAGTCAAAAATAAAACCCAATTAGCAAACTAGCAATGTTTAATGCATGGTGTGTAGTTTGAGCACCTTTTCGTGTTGTTCGGCTGTCAGAAAGTTAACGTGAACCAACATTTGTCATCAGATAATCACGTGTGCATAGTGCATAGAATGATCGGCAATAAATCAGGCACGGGAGGCTCTTCAGGTTACCACTACCTGCGTTCTACTGTCAGGTGACTACTTACACTCATCTACTTATAATAATGTACAGTTTATCATACGGTCACCATGTAAAACTGAACTGATTACAAAACATTGATTTCTTTGCTGGTTTTGAAATAGACCCCCCTCCCCATATGATTTGAATTAGAATGTATTCCATATAATCTAATCTATAATCCATAATCTATAATCTATATGCCATTTGGAAGTAAAACCATCAGATGTTTAGTGCTTTTCCCCCAGCAATATCAATCCCTAGCATTTTTGTGATTTTTCTTCTTAAATAGTGACCGTTACAAAGTCTTTGTGGATTTGTTCAACCTGGCTACGTACCTGGTCCCCCGGGACTGGGTCCCCAAATTGAACCCCACAGTCTACAAGTTCCAATACATAGCTGAGTGCAATGACAGCTCGTACAGCTCCAGCGGCTCCTGCAGCGAGGAAGACTAAACAGACACGCTTCTGGCATGCCGGCAACGTCCGGACACACTGATTCCTATGTATGTGTAATAAATTATTGCTACCTGTATTTTTGATTGATTTTGATTGATTGATTGATTTTTTTTTTTTTATTGTCGAGGCTGTCAATATTTCAGCGTTATTCCTGATTTGCAATTCATAGAATCTATATTTCATATTAAATCATAGTTTGTTGATTAATTCTGTCATAATTTTTTTAATCTGGTGGTTGCATTTTGTACATATTATTTATTAGTTGAGTCTTCTATAAAAATAACTTTATCCCCTATAGTGACCGGGTGAATTAATTAAGCAGTATGTTAGCAGGTAATTATTTTGTAAATATGTATTTTAAAACACTGTAGCATAATGTAATTTAGCAAAGTTTAATGTAAAAAAAAAAGTTGTTTATTATACACAGTATTTTATTAGAAATTCAGATTTTCCCTGCACACGTGTGTAGAAGAAATATGTGATATTATAAATAAACGTTGCTATTCTCCTGTTTATATGGTTTAAATCTGCATTATGATCTGCCTGGCACATATTCGAGGATAGATGGTCTGACAAAACAGATGTGTACACAACAGTGTTTACTGACCTTCACCGCCCACCACTTAGGTGCCAGTATTGATCGAGCACCAAGAACATGTCATGATAAAACCACATGTAAGCAGTACTTTGCAATGGAGAAATGTCATATGTGAGTTTAGATTTACCTTGTTCCAGGGTGATGGAAGTGACAGGGTCACAAGAGGGGCCTTGTGCCTACGGTGCAAGCTTTTGCCAGCAGTGCCATGATCTTGGGTTGTTTTATTTGTTCAGGTCTTTGTTCAGCAAACATTCTTTTGTCAAAAGAAAAAAGAAGTCAGCTGACTGCGTGAATATACTGAATGACCAGGGTTTTTTTTAGCAATAGATTTTTTTCTTCCCTGATGGTACACACATTGTGAAAGAGGGGTTTAGGGAGCATGAAACATCCTTTCCACACATTGGCCACCAGAGATTTTAGTCCTTAACCCCACTGAGAATCTCTGGGATGTGCTGAAGAAGACTTTTCACAGCAGTCTGACTCTCCCATTAACACAAGACCTTAGAAGGAGAAATTAATGTTGTGATATTGCATAACATTTTCAAAACAATGCCATTATCAAAGCAAAAGGTGGTCCAATGAAACATTAGTGTGTTCATTTTTGTTTTGGCAGTGTATACTATATGCACCTTAAAAGAAGCCATTTTAAAATGAGAATTGAAATGATGTCAAACTAAATTGATACTAATGCCAATGCCATGATTACAACATTGTTCTTCCCATCGAAGGTCTATTTTCACTCATTTTTACAGAATCGTGTACTAGATCCTATACATACATGTTTCTTCAAAAAGATAATACTATAAATATATGAACCCCTCTTAAAAATACCCAATTCTTCCCTCAGAAGAGGATTCCCTCTTCCCTCATTGCACAGCATACAACAAAATTCGATGGCACTCCTTAGTGCATAATATAGAATAGAGTAACAGAGTAAAGGATAAATATAAATACAGTAAGTGCAAAAAATAGTTAACACAGCAGTTAAGCTGTTCATCTAAAAAGAAATAACTTTCATGCAATGTATCAATCAGAATTTAAGCCTAATCACGACACAAATTCAGCACTGGTTAAAGTGGTAAATTGCCCTATTATCCAAAGACCTCCTGGTCTCTGGTCAGGATCGTGTATCCAGGGAGTTAAAGGGATGGGCCACTCCTTGGTTCAGGTCTTATTTGGCCAGTTATTACAGGTTTGTGAATTGTGACTTCTCAATGCATACTTATAGTAAAGTCTGGTGTTCTGCATGGTTGCATGTTAGGGCCACTGTTATTGTTCTATTTATGCCATTTCCATTTGTTATTTGTTTGTAAACACTGTATTAAATTATACTGTTATGATGATCAAACACATTTACAGTATATGTGTCACTAAAGTCAGATCAGCAACCAGCTTAATAAAGTTGAGAAATGTGTATCTTCCTTTTCTTGATAAGACAAAAGTACTGGTACTACAGTAGGTCCACATGTTGGATGAATTAAGCTTTCTGATCACACAGTAACTTTGGATGGCCTTTCTGTTTCATCACCTGCTGCAGTAAACGACCTTGGATTGAATATTGATTTTACCATTTAAAATTCATTGTTTCCAGCTCATGGAGATAATATTACTAGGATAATATTTCTTGTGCCTTGTGGTTTGTTCAAATGCACTTTTGTTAACCCCAGTTTTTCTTTGATGTTCTTTTTATACAGAAATGCTTTCTCCTGGCAACCCTTTTAAAAAGCATATTTGTTTAGTCTTCTTCTGATTATGCTGTCATGGACTTGAACATTTAACATGCTCAGTGAGACTTGTAGGGTGTAGGATGTAGTTATTGTTTTTTTTGTACAGGAATAGTCAAAAGTTTTGAGAACGACAAATACTGTATTAGTTTTCACAAAGTCTGCTGCTTCAGTGTTTTTTGGTCTTTTTCGACAGATGTTACTATGATACTGTATACTAAAGTATAGTTACAACATTGTTGTGTCAAAGGCTTTATTAACAATTACATTACATTTATGCAAAGAATCAATATGTGCAGTGTTGACTTCTTTTTTTAAGAACCTTTGCCCTGGCATGTTGGCTTGGTGAAGCAGCAGACGTTTGGCCACAGCAGCATTTCTCAAAGCATTGCACATTGGGTTGAAGGTGCTGTGATGTCCACTGGTAACTGTCCAATAACCAATAATCTTTCTTACCGTAGGACATTAACCACCAAATTATAAAACAATTACCAAAACATTTGGTGGTTAATGTCCTACAGTAAGAAAGATTATTGCTTTATTCTCAAAGATCATTGCTTATGCCTTTCCTTTCTGGCATTGTGTTAGCACATACCTCAATGCTACAGACCAGCAAACTGCCAAAGCTTCTTTAGAGGTAAGTATTTAGAGCTGATGATCAATTAATCAAGGACTGATGATTAGCATCAACTGATTGCAATTTACATAAATCCTGTGGCAGCAGTAAGGACATACTTAATATTGCTCACATTTTTGGCATAATTTTTTAAAATAAATAATTGTATGGTGAAAAAAGTTCTATGTTGTTGATCTGAGATTGTATTTACCAAATACTAAGGACTATTATGATTTAAATTATGTTTTTACACAAAAACGCATAGAATGAAAATAGGGGGTACTAACATAACCGTAGTTCATGCTTTGGTTAACCTGTGATTAGGTTTGTGCCATTCCTTACCATATGGATGCTCCATTAGTTGCATAAACAAGTTCAAGTTGGTCCAGTATGCAGTGGCCACATAGAACCAGAACATATGGCCATGTTATTCATTCATTCATTCATTCATTCATCTTCTATACCGCTTAATCCTGTGTTCAGGGTCGCGGGGGACCTGGAGCCTATCCCAGGAGACTTCGGGCACTAGGCGGGGTACACCCTGGACAGGGTGCCAATCCATCGCAGGGCACACACACATACACACACTCACACACCCAATCACACACTACGGGCAATTTAGGAACGCCAATTAGCCTAACCTGCATGTCTTTGGACTGTGGGAGGAAACCGGAGTACCCGGAGGAAACCCACCAAGCACGGGGAGAACATGCAAACCTCTTGCACACAGAGACGGGAATCGAGCCCAGACCCTGGAGGTGCAAGGCGACAGTGCTAACCACTACACCACCGCGCCGCCCCATGTTACTCCTATTTAATCCATACTGCATTGGCTCCCAGAAATTTGACATTGATCATACAGTACAAAACTGCTGTTGACTTACAAAGCACTGAATGGTCTTGCATCAAGTTAATTGAGTTACCTGAAGATATTTTATGTTCTGCAAGACCCACTGTGATCAAAAGGTGCATGATCATTGTTGTTACCTTGTATAATGACAGTGGTGGGCAGAGCTTTTTCTTATAAAACCACACAGATATGGAACTGGCTTCCAGTTAGTGTTCATTCCTAGAGTCTTAGTGTCTCTCTTTCTCTCTCTCTCTCTCACTCCCTCTCTCTTTTTCTCTCTTTCCCTCCAGACTTGCCTGATTCATCTTGATGCCCTATTTCTGGCCAGAGTTCTTCAAGACAGCAATTGAGGTAAAGGCCAGATAAAAGGTGATTTAATATTACAGGAGTACACAACTATGTAGCATTGAAAGATGAGCAGTTATTCCGCTAGAAAGAATTAAATAGTATATCATATTCGCATAGATTTTTGCGTGCACATGCACAATATTCAAAATCTCAGGCATAGTACGTCAAATTAAAAATAAACCTGTAGCATATAAGCAATATCACAGACTCTACGAACAGAAAAAAAGATTTGGTGTGCATGTGTGTTTGTGTGTGTGTCTAGCACTGACACTGTCATGACCTTTCATGCTGCTGTGTGCTTGCTTAACCTTTAGTACACAGACGTAAACGGAACATTTATTCTTGTACATAACAATATCCAGTACACAGTTTCCCCCTCAAAATTGTTGTTATTTACCTTATTTTGCACCTTCTTATTAGTAAATTTTTTTTTAATTACCATGAGTTGCATTTGAAAATGTGTTTAAACTGGGAGCACTGAAATTAAATAATATACACAATGCAATTAGTATTATTATTTTGCCTCTCTTAGGATTGCGAAATAGTGTTTTGATCCTTCGATACGATTATGTAACCGTGACCAGCCTTGCTCTCATGAACAAATCTAGGCAGGTAGCCCATGTAAACTGAGTCAGCCTGCAAAGTGGATATAGCTGAAGGAAATTTACTGTGTAACTACGAACAAACAACCACAATCGTGAAAATAAGATGTTTTATTGAGCCACCAATGCCCATTAATAAGCAACTATACACACACTCAGCAAAAACATGGTATTTTTGTACCAGTGTCTCACCTACGTAGGTGAAAAAGTGAATTCTCAGATCGGATCATAACACCGTTTTTCATAACACTTAATGCTTCTTGTCACCTGATCCATGCTTTGTTTTTTGCAAAATACAATTTCATGCCCTTTTATGTAGTGTCTGTAATTTTTTCCAATTACAATCATTCAATGATCTTAATTGTCACTCAGATGAAACTTGGAAAATTTAGATTTCACAGGAAGAAGTGTATTTTTTCAAAATTGATAAAGATAAGACAACGTAAATTTGACATGGTTACAGACACTACAGATTAAAAAATTAAAGCTTAGATCAAAAAACAATTTAAGCATAATTTTTTTTTACAGGTCATATGCTTTTAGAAGCCTCCAACAATTTTAGTATCAATACCCATATACCCAAAAAATATGAATCTCATTATATGAAGTGAAGTTGTTTGAAGTGAGACAGTATAACGCTGAAAACCAGCATTTTTGGGGCACGTATAAAATTATCTCTCCAAATCGGCTGACGTTAGCAACTTGAAATTTTATGGGAAATTAAATCAGCACCAACACTGTTTTGGCCGAGTGTATATTTTGCTAACAGATGTTTTTTATGTCTATCTGTGATTCGTATTTATACACATGAAACATTAAATCAATGTTTTTAGTTCGTAATCGTCTTTAAAGTTAAAAGGAGATCAATAGTAAAAAACATGACGATGTGCGTTTTTCCGGAGAACTTTCACAAAATCGCCAATATCCATAAAAATAAAGCAAATGCAGTACACATTTTGTTATTTGTGAAATGTGATTTTTATTAAAAGCAGGTTCTTAGAAATGGCCTGTTTCTGAAGAAATGCACAAAGTGTGAACATGTGTGAACTGTTTAAACAATTCTAGATAATATTGTACTGTATGCTGTGACCTACCTTTAAATCATATCCTCATACAGCAGAAGATTAACACCAGGCACCAAAGTACAGAATATGTATAATACTGTATAAGGATGCAATGCATTATGCCTGGTGAGTAATTATAACAGCAATCATGGTCACAACTAGAGCTAGGACTTTCCCACCTGAATTGTATTTCGGCCATTATCTTGGTAGGTGTACCAAACAAAAATCTAAGAAATAACTAAGAAATTCAGAGTCAAACTAAACACTCAGTTGGGGCCATTGAAATAATTTGGAACATACAGTAAACTATGATGTTTGTAACTTGTTTTATTTCCACTAGGAGGCAGTGTACAGGTGCTCATGCGCCTGTAACGTTCCAATGGAACAAAAGTGAAGCGTGCTTTCTCCAAGCTGAGTCTCTAAGTAGAGGAAGTGTGTCTCCCCAGAGTCATCTCGTTAGTCCTTTTAATCTGAATCTAAAACCTGATTGCTACACTCCCACTTGTATTTCCTGTTATTATTCCCGAATCAGAGCCAGTCAACACATGGGAGCAGCTGACTGTAAATACTGTAGTCCCAGCGAGCCAGAATATCCAACACAGGAGTAGACGTTGCCTGCTAAAACAATATTTCAGACAATGCAACGCGTTCCAGCAGTTTCTTCAGAAAGCCGTCATCATTGTGATCACAGCATGTTTCAGTATTTTCATTTAGTTTTTTTGGTGTGTGTGATAATATTGCCAATGCTGTGACACTTCCATGGAAAAGAACTGCAAGGCCAGTGTTTTGCCAAAGATTGTGCAATTATGAGGGGTGAAGTGCAGGAGGGGAGTTGAGGTTTAGCTCTTTCCTACTTACTACTGTAGTTCCTCGTATATAAATCACCGGTGTGATTTATATATCTCCAACCCCAGTGATCACCCCACATAGATTCATTCATTGTGATCATGATTGCTGTTATAATTACTCACCATGCATACAGTACTGCATTGCATCCTTATACAGTACTTACAGTACTATGCAAATTCTGTACTTTGTTGACACGCGCTGCTTTTCTCCAGTATGAGGATATGATTTAAAGATGGGTCAGAGCATGCGTGTATTATCCACAATTGTTTTAACAGTTCACACGTGTTCACACTTTGAGCATTTCCAAAGAAACAGGCAATTCCTCATCATGATAATCAAATTTAACAAATAGCAACTAGTGCACTGCATTTGTTATTTTTATGGAGATTGGAGATGTTGTGAAAGTTCCCTGGGAAAGTGCGCATCATGTTTATTACTATTGATCTCCTTTTAACTGATTGCAGCTGCATTTTCTCACAAAACTCTGTGCTGACACAGTGCTCCTGCGAGTTTAACTTGCATGTTTGCCAGAACTCCACAAGCCCTGACCCAGCGATTATAAACTTGTTCCCAGAGCAGGATAGTGGACATGTGGGAGGCAAAAGGAACTTTTTCTTCCCTTTTTTCCTCATCTGTTGGGCAGATTGAAGCTACAGATTGATAGACTCGTTGTGCTACTTATACATGAACAAAGGCTTCACACGTCTATCTCTAATGAGCTCATTAATTCTCTTTAAGCCGTATTTCTGTCATTCATTATACACACATTTTCTTGTCTCTCTTGTGTGCGTGCACCCATACCTGGTTTCTTTCTCACACACGCACTACCAACTTCTCAGGCCTAATTGCACTGCATTCTTAAATGCTCATAAAGCTTTATAGTATTTTTCTTCCATCACGCACTACCTCCAGCACCATAACAATGTATACTGTTGTGAATCTGCAATGCACAAGCATGGGCAAAATGTTGTGTTGTTTGTGTTAATTTGTGGCTCCTGATCTTAGATGTTACAGATTAAACCTTTGATGATTAAGAAGAAGACGTTCTTTTTGTATTTCATGCATCTGTATGGATGTTTGTACTGTAGTCCTTATGTAATATCTGTATAGTTCTATGTGATTTTAGAGACACTGCCTGGACAAAAATAATAATAATAATAATTGCACACTTTAAGATTTCATTCAGTCACATTTAGCGTTGATTACAGCACACATTGTGGTGGAAAGTTCAAGTGTGAAAATGATTGCTCATGCTCCCAGAGCCAATCTTTCACATTTTGAATCCTGGAATATGTCCGTGCCATCAGGGAAGCAAAACTCCATGGATGTGATTAACCTGGTCATTCTGTACAATCAGCTCGTCAGCTGAATTCATTTTATTGCCACATAATGTTAATGAGTCTAGACCTGAGATGTACTGTACGTAATTGAAAATGTAACATTTTGTTAAATTTTTGATCAAAAGAACGAAATGAACTAAATGACTCAAAAAAAAAAAAGATTTGTTAATTTAGATGAACACGATTCAAAGAACCGAGTCACTAAAATGATCATTTTTCGACAACCTTTTTTCCTCAGTCACTCTAGGCCTATTCCATACTGTGATGTTAATGCACTTTTGTCACTTTTTTTTATTATTGGTTATTGAAAAAAACACAAAACAAGCAGGAGGCCTTCATCTGAATTTCTTTAAAATCTTTCTAAAAGACCAAGCTAGAAATATGGTCTGTTTCACATCTGTTAACATCCTTCCATAGTCTGAATTTGGTTCCTAGGAAATCATGAAGAAAACCTAAGTGATCTCATGTTGAACAGAATGAAAAAGAAAGAGGATAACTTATAAAATATTAACAGATTGGTGGGAGAAGTCATGGAGCTTTTAATATGCCAAGAACATTATAAAACATCCAAGATAGCCAGCTATAATTACATAAAACGACAGAAAGGCATCAAAATTATTGGGTTACTGAACAACCACAGAGTCCTGCATTTAGGTCTAACACAACTTTGTCGCAAACTAAATGTTTGCTATAAGAACCTAATAAACCAATAATTAAAAATAAGTTCCATAATAATGATGTGTTTACACTGGATGTCCTATAGCATATGGTAATGACTGGCTGAAGCCGTGCTTCAAATATACTCACCATACAGTACCCATCTCATCGGGTTATGATAACATTGTAGAATCTAGATAACCATGCAAACTTTGAAGAAAAGCAAACCTTTAAGTACAGCTTGTAGCAAGAAGATGCTCCCTGTAGCATCTCCTTATCATGAGATCAAGAGGATGACATGCACCACTCAGTGAGTCAGGCCCTGTTTTGGAGATTAGTGATGGGAAGTTTGAATCATTTTACTGACTCGGTTCTTTGAATCTTGTTCATCACAATGAACAATTTTTTTTTTGTAGTCATTTTGATTAGAAATAAAATGTAATGTTACATTTTTAATAAACAGACCCTCAACACGTCTACATACACAAATTTTGGCTGTAGTTCCAGTAATGAAAATATTACAATGGAGGACATGTTATGATAAACAGAATGAGCAGCTCACCTCTCATATCTTCTGGTCTGATCACTCTCCGAGACTACTGCTTTTCACATTAAATACTCATTCAAAAAGAACGAATCAGTCATGAGCGACCCATCACTATTATAGATAAAGATCTCCTGTCATGGGAGTGACGTCATGGTGGAGGTCTATTATACAGCCCATGTGTAGACCAAGTCGGACATGTTGGGGGACGTTTCACCATAATCAACATCTTTCCTGAAGTTAAGCAGAGTGCCACCCTCTATATACAGTAGCTATGACATCAATGTTGGGCAACATAAATGCTTGCATAGACAAAGATTTCAGGAGGTCAGGAATTGGGAAATAGTAACAGCGATGGAGTACTGATCCTCTTGATCTGCACTGAATACAAACCCATTATTTTATTTAGCCTCCTGAGCAAGTTGGAGATTATAAAAGATGGCATCTAATTGATTATGTAATTACACACCAAAAAGACGATCTAGAAGTTGAGTCATTTGCACTGGACTTTTTTCTCCTTGTACAGTTGATGTGACTCAACTTCTAGATAACCTCACCTGGATATCCAAGAATCTTCACAGACTTATCACCAAAGAGACATTTCTGATGCTTGCATAACCAAGGTAAAACCTAGTGGGAAATATTTTATTGATCATCAGATGGAACGGGCAAACAGGTTCCCAACCACCTAAAAAATAAAACACTGCCCAGTTAGAGGTGGCGCGGTGGTGTAGTGGTTAGCACTGTCGCCTTGCACCTCCAGGGTCCGGATTCGATTCCCGGCCAGGCTCGATTCCCATCTCTGTGTGCATGGAGTTTGCATGTTCTCCCCGTGCTTGGTGGGTTTCCTCCGGGTACTCCGGTTTCCTCCCACAGTCCAAAGACATGCAGATTTGGCTAATTGGCGTTCCCAAAATTGACCATAGTGTGTGAATGAGTGTGTGTGTGTGCGTGCGCACTCTGTGATGGATTGGCACGCTGTTCAGGGTGTACCCTGCCTTGTGCCTTGAGTCTCCTGGGATAGGCTCCAGGTCCCCGCGACCCTGAACACAGGATAAAGCGGTATAGAAGATGAATGAATGAATGCCCAGTTAGAATGCAATGGGTGTGTTGAGGCTTCAAAATCTTTCATGTTCTTTGCCCTTGACTTGCTAACATCAAAAAACCACCAGCATGGCTGGGCTTGTGTATCCCCTCGAAATAAACCATTTACAAAGTGCGGGAAGAATCATGACTGGTTTGAAGAGCAAAAATAATCTCTACTGAAGCAGCTAAGAGTCATGAAAAATCAACAGGGGAGGACAGAACTGAGTGATTGCAAGCATTTGCTGACCACAACAGTTCAAGATCAAACAATTCTGGCCCCTTTTCTCTTTGACGTGTTGTTTGCTGCCATTTGTCTGGACACATCAGATCTAAAAGCAGGGGGCTTTCTGCAAGATAGGACTGATGCTTGGCTTCTCAACCTGGTAAGGCTATGAGCAAGGACTAAAGGACTTAAGATTTACAGTAAGTTCTGCATTGGCCAACTTATGTCTTGAGCTTTAAAAAAAATGAATGGTGCAAAAACATTGCAGTTACAATGACTTCCTCAGCTTCCCTGGACTTGGAAGTTGAAGCTAGATGCAGAAACCATGCTCAGCCTTTATCTCTCATGGTTACCCCTAGTGCCACTCATCTGTGGCTGCTTTGGTCCTCATTTGTGTTTTAGTGTTGGGACTTTTATTTCGCCGCTTTTTATCGCAGTCTTGTGTTTCTGTTTGACTAGTGATTAAGTTTAGATCATGATTAGATATATTATGTAAGCTCCTGGTTTTCACTGTTGTTGCATCTGGTCTTCTTAGTGTTTGTTCTGTTGTCTATTTTGATTAATGTTCCTGTTTATGTGACTGTCTACTTTTACTGTTGGATTGAGGATGTTTGCATTTATGCCGTGCCTTGTCCACCTCATTACAGCCAGCTGTAGGATTGGATGTGGCCACCATGAACTTCACTACAGCTTTTTTATTGGGGTATTTTGGCCAGGCATTGTAGCACGCCCATGAAACTTGAAAACCCGTCCGCTCATACGCTACCTCTAACGTCTAGGTGCAATGCATGTACATATAGCTACTCAGCAAGTGAGAGAGAGAGAGAGAGAGTTAGCGCTGTTTTTTTGTATTTTACCGATACAACATCACCATAAAACTCTGAAGAAGCACATTACCATGTGATGACTCATTCCAATTCACTGGAGGAATGTAAACTACAGATCTCTAGTACATACAGATAGGAGACTTCTAAACCATGTTTCTTGGGCATTGATAAAGATCTGCTAGTCAGGAAGCTTCAGGGTCCGTGGGACGAAGCTAAAGTGCTGAAGTACAGCCAAAGACCAACAGAATAGAGGCTCAGTGATGATCTGCTGTCATGTCAACAGGTCCACATGTGGGTGAGAAAAGATGCATCCATTAAGGCACTTAACTGTAAGTACCCGGCTAAGAAAGGAACCCAAATTGAGCTAATAACCAAAACCACCCATCCATGTTGTATTACCGCATCACTCGCAGTAATCCTCCCAGGGCCAGGGGTAGCTCAGTGGTTAAGGCATTGGACTACGGTTCGGAAGATCCCAGGTTCAAACCCTACAACCACCAAGTTGCCATTGTTGGGCCCTTGAGCAAGGCCCTTAACCCTCAACTGCTCAGATGTGTAATGAGATAAAAATGTAAGTCGCTCTGGATAGGAGCATCTGCCAAATGCCTAAATGTAAATTTAATCCTGACCCACTGACGGTGAATGAATGAATTATGCCGTGTTTACATGCACTTAGCTCATCTTGTATACAAGTTCCATGACCACTTATGTACACAGTGCTGGATAAACAGGTGTTTCACATGGATCTTTAAGAAGTAAACAATTTATCTTTAAGTTTTCTGCACTGTAAGTGTCACTCTAAACATTTAATTTGTGCACTGAACCAGAGACGTACTGTCTCTCAACTTACTTTAACTTACAATAGTTTTAAGAGCCATGATACTGTATCTAACCATGCTGCTTGACCATGAACATTTTTTCTTGGCCCTTTGACAGACTTGCCTTGGCCTTCCTTAAAATAGTACAAATGCTTATTATTCCAAAAGTCCAACATTACATAACTCTAACCGTTTGCACGTGAAAATAAGCTTTTACATCATTGATTCTGTGTCATGTTAGCAAAAGCATCTTGAAATAAAGAAATGTAAAATGCAAATATTACAGCATATTTCATATTCCACCTCTCTCTCTCTCTCTCTCTCTCTCTCTCTCTCTCTCGCTCTCACAGAAACACACGAAAGCTTAAAGCTTCAACGAATGAAGGCCTGCAGCTGACAGAATCTCTCCAGATTTATACTGAGCCTCCAGTATTAAATGCTGATTAGTACCAGATGGTTTTTTCCTTTCCTGTTCTTCTTTCACAGTCCAAAATGCTTTCATGGATAGACAAAAAAAAAGAGAAGGAGAAAACAGCTGAAGCATGAGATCAGTGGAAAAAAAAAAATCCCTGCTTTCTCCCGTAGTAGACTTTTCAAACAGAAGTGTTGCTTTAGGAGACGACTGTTTGTCTAATTCTTCTACATTCGCCACCAGGCAACTGTTTTCCTCGAAAAACAAAAACCTTCAACGCATCCAGATTCTCTCTCTCTCTCACACACAAACACGCACACACACATCGACATTGGAAGTGACACATTTGTTCATCTGTGCAGAGCCTGACAAACATGCATCATCATCATCATCATCATCACCACCACACAAACACACTTACACAGAGTGAGTGACTGCATGCACCGACACACACACCAGCTGCAGTACTTACTGTACTAGTCACCGGTGTTCCCTGTTTACTCATGTGACGTCGTCACCCCTAAGTTTTTCCTTTACCTCATGCTCCTTTGCAAGAGCTTATATAGTCCTCATTAGAGTCAGAGAACCCTTAAACATATACTGCTGGAAATTTTGCTCAGTTTTTCCTTTGAATTAAAATTCAGCATGTACTGTACAATGGGCCCTGTGTGTCAGGCCTCACTTGCTATTCATGAATGATGATACTGCTTTTGTTGTATATTGTTATAATTATGCTGGCATGATATGAGGGTGAGTCAAAAATTATCCGCACTCTGTTTTTCGATTAAAACTTCTGTCTTATCTGCGCTGTTTGTTCATGTTTCCTGTCTCCCCAGTCACTGTGTGAACACGTTACATCAGTTCATTTGTAAATGCTGTGGAGCGAAAATGGATGCATCGCTCGTGATTGAAAAAGCAGCAGCGCTTTTTTTTTTTTTTTGGTGGTCTAAAGGGTGTACTTGGTGTCGAAACAACTCGCAGAAATGCATAAACAGAAGTGTTTGGATATCTGCGAGCAAAATGTTGAGCGAAAGAGAATCATTACTGGTGACGAGACGTACTGTAGATTCAACACTACAAGCCTGAGAGTAAATGACAGAGTATGGAAAGGAAACATCCTCAATCACTGACCGAGAAAAAATTACAAAATCAACCATCAGCTGGGAAATCCATCAGTGCTTACAATTTTCTGGGATTCTCAAGGTCCAGTATTGGAACATTATCAGGAACAAAAGATTCAACAATCAACAGTACTCGTTACAGTGCGACGCTTATTGAAGAACTGAAGCCTAAACTTCATATTAAATGCGGAGGATAGCACTCCGAGGGTGTTGTAATCTCACATGACCATTCATTCATTCATTTTCTATACCGCTTAATCCTGTGTTCAGGGTCGCGGGGGACCTGGAGCCTATCCCAGGAGACTTCGGGCACTAGGCAGGGTACACCCTAGACAGGGTGCCAATCCATCGCAGGGCACACACACATACACACACTCACCCAATCACACGCTACGGGCAATTTAGGAACGCCAATTAGCCTAACCTGCATATCTTTGGACTGTGGGAGGAAACCGGAGTACCCGGAGGAAACCCACCAAGCACGGGGAGAACATGCAAACTCCATGCACACAGAGATGAGAATCGAGCCTGGCCAGGGAATCGAACCCAGACCCTGGAGGTGCAAGGCGGCAGTGCTAACCACTACACCACATGCGCCGCCTAGTGTTATACTATCATTTAAAATGCAAATTATTCATATTTATTTGAGTATTGATACTAAAATTGCTGTAAGCTTATATATGATCTATAAAAATGATATAGCAGTCTGTTTTTTTGGTAAAAGCTTAAAAAGCTAAAAAATCTGTATTTTAACCATGGCAAATTCATGCTGCGAAATCTTAACAATTTAGCATTTTACAATAATGCCTCTTTTTCAGGTTCATGTCTTTTCATGTGAAATCTAAATTGGCCAAGTTACATCTGATCTCATCTAACAATTAAGATCATGAAAGATTAGAATTGTGGTGTTTTTTGTTGTTGAAAGGTTACGGACACTACATAAAAGGGAAAGAAAATGTGTTTCTTTATTATCTGATAAAAATATAAATGCATATGCATATTTACAACAAAAAGAAGCATGGATCGGGAGATAAGAAGCATTGAATATTATGGAAAATGGTGTTATATGATCCTATCCAAAAATTCACTGTTTTATGTAGCTGAGACATTTTTAGCATCAATACCATGTTTTGGCCGTATGTACAGTATACTGTACATGTATTTAGTTATTTTATATTAACATCTCACTATATCAAATACAGAAGACTTAGCATTAAGATTAATTTAAATTCAAAATAAAGAAAGAAAAGCTGCTCTTAGGTTTTTGATTTGATTGCTTAGGGGATCCAAAAAGTCAACCCAAGCTATGAGTCATACAGTACTTATGCCTACACATTGGTGGCGCTGTGTCTCTTTCAGAAAGAGGAAAGTATAAGCCTCAGGGTGGCTCGGTTCTGAATCTCATCCAGTCACTCCCATTTTGGCGCAAAATGAGTTCAGGTTGCGGGTCAGAATTTGAGGAGAAGCAGATGTTTGTAAAGCTCTTTCTTTGTGCAGCAACGAGATCCATCATCAAACAGCCTCATCCCCCCCCCCCCCCCTCTCTCTCCCTCTCTCTCTCTCTCACACACACACACACACATGGGCTGTCTGTTGATCTTTTTTCTTTCTACATCCTCAGTATTTTGACATTTGGGATGTTCCAGATGTGCTTCAAGCTAACCACAATGAGCAGTCAAACACTTTCTTTTCCTGCTTCAATCTATACAGTATCAGATCTCCATCAAGGCAAGCAGTCACGTGATCGATCCTCGCACAGTGCACGCATTGGGTGCAGCTTAATCACGCGCGCTGGCACAAAGCGCGGGAAGTGCAGCGCAGCCGGCGAGTCACTTTAGGGTTGGATGGAGGACTGGACAGTGCAGAGAGAGAGAGAGAGAGAGAGAGATTCCTCAGTTTAGTTTCAGCAGGTCTGTCCATCTGCACATCCAAAGATCCATGCGCAATCACAATTTGGATGAGCTTTCTACATTATGTCTGTTTAAAATAGCTGTAGTAACATGGTGTGTGTGTGTGTGTGGGGGGGGGGGGGGTGGTGATGATAATGTAACACAGTAGGTAGGTATAGATAGTGAGAATGGGGGATAGAGGGAGGTTGATGCTGAACTCCTCCTCTTGGGCTGGGCTTTAAGGCGCTCCTGTGCTCGTGCGTACTGAGCGGACGCGCCTTCCCGCCGTCTACTGCAGCCATTAAACCCAAAAGTCATTCCTTTTTTTCATACAAAAAATAAAAAAAAACATCACTGTGTCTTCCCCTGTCTCAGATTTGCACGGCTAACGTGCAAAGACTTTGCAAAAGCGCCATGGCGCAGAATAGGTTCCTTTTAGCGGCTCTTCTCTTCTGCTCGGCGTGGGCAGGACTTCTGGCTCAGGACATCTCCAAGTTCCGAGGTAATGAGCTCTTATTTTATTTTATTTTTTGCTTGGTTTGGGATTAAGAAAGCATTTGATAAGATTTGTATCATTTCTGCTTATTGTGCGTAACGCGTGTTGGAGAGAGTTCATTCTGTGCGTGTTCATGTCAGCATCGGACCGTTATACAGTACAATACACACGTACTGTATGTAGAACATCTCAGTGTTTAATGGCATGGTGTTAGTTATAAACCAATAGGATTAAACTTTGTTTAGCTTTGAGAAAGTGCTGAAGGTTGTGTGTGTTGTACCCAACTGGAACCAATACACAAGTCCTGTTTCACAGTGATGCTGAGGATGGATGGAGGATAAGCAAGAGTTTTCTTTTAGGTTATAAAGATAATATAATATAATATAGCACATATATTAAGATGGTGCCTTTATTATTATTATTATTATTATTATTATTATTATTATTATTATAAGTGTTTTGATTTGTGTTTTGGACTCTTACCCTAAACACACCTCTAAATGGCTTTTCCTTTTGGCATTTTATTCCATATACAGTATACATTGGCATACTGGAGCAGATTACATTTTTAGATTGATCTCTTGGTTTTTAACATTTTGAGGTCATGTGACCAAGTCATGTGTCACTCAGTAGGCAAGATGGTGGCTTAGGGCAATCCATCCATCTAAACATCCATCCATTTTTAACCACTTATCCGAGATCAGGTTCCAGGAGTAACAGTTCCAGCAGGGAACCCCGAACCTCCCTTTCCCCGATATCCTCAAGGAACTCTGACTGGAGGATCCCAGGCAGTTCCCAGGCCATTGTGGAGATGTACAGTAATCTCTCGCCTAGTCCTCGAGCTCCCCCACGGCCTCCTCCCAGGTGGATGTACCATGAACACCTCCCTAGGGAGGCGTCCTAGTGGCATCCTTACCAGATTCCTGAGCTACCTCAACTGACTCCTTTCCATGAAAATAAAAAAGCAGCGATACTACTCTGAGCTTCTGACAAATAACTGCGCTTCTCATCCTAGCTCTAAGAGAAATGTCAGCTACCCTCCTGAGAAAACCTATTGTACGTATCCACAATCTTGTCCTTTCAGTTATGACCCAATACTCATGAGCATACAGTAGGTGAGGGTAGGACACACATTTGTTCAAAAGTTCAGGTTTTTAAAATTCTACAACATTTGCAGGGTTTTTTAATCTGTAAACTTTATGACATTCAGGCATTTGGCAGACACCCTTATCCAGAGCAACTTACATTTTTATCTCATTACACATCTGAGTAGTTGAGGGTTAAGGGCCTTGCTCAAGGGCCCAACAATGTCGACTTGGTGGTCCAATGCCTTAACCACTGAGCTACCCCTGACCCCTGAGAAAGAATCCCAGTAATGTACAGAATGAGTCGATTTGTAAACAGTAGACTACTGCTTCTTCTAGTGCGTTCACTTTGTAACTGATTATTCCTCCCACTACAGAATGCCCTGTGGACCTGTTCCTCGTGCTGGATACATCGGAGAGTGTGGCCCTCCGAGGTGTCGCGCACTACTATTTCAACAAGATCAAAGACTTCGCCAAGAATTTCATCGATCAACTGAAGGATACGTATGTGACACTTATACTGTATACATGCACATACAACCTGCAATTACAAAACGATGAAATGTAAAAACTGAACAATATTCACATTTGGACTCAGAATGAAATATGGTGAACTGATCGGCGATGAATTTACCACTTAAGTTTCCAACATACATCATGCAACAAAATTCATAACATAAAGAAGTAAATATAATTTCCAGACCTCATCCAGAATCATTCGATTCATCGTCACATCACAACTTAACTGAACTCTATTATTTATGGATATTCAAGATTGTGAATTAAATTGCATCGCATACAGTATTAACCGAGTGTTCTTCTTTATTTTGTCAGTCGTCAGCCTTGTGACCGCCACATAACTTGGAATTCTGGAGTTTTGCACTACAGTGACGTGGTCAAGGTGGTGAAAGGCCTGACGGAAATGAACCCAGGTGGTCGCCAGGTGCTTAAGGATGCGATTAGTAAGATAGAGTATATCGGCAAAGGGACGAACACTGACTGCGCCATAAGGGCCGGTATTTCAGAGCTGTCTCTGCGGTATGTAAAGACATGTACACGTTTCATATACAATAACAACGATTGTATTTATATCACATAAATGCACATGTCTCAAACAACATGTAATCTTTATTTAAGAATATACATAAACGAAAGTCAGCAAAGTTTCTGAACCAAACAATGTTCTTTTAAATGAAAACTTTTATTTAAATGTTTTTAAAATTGTAGCAAACTTAAATTTTCCTGATAAAAGAGACGAAAACCTGAACAACTCAACATGCATCAATCAAACTTTAACATATGTGATTATATAAAGTTAAGGCTCTTTCAACAAACATATGAAAAATGATCCATACTAAAGCTGTTCATATGTTTAAACTACTACACTGTGATATCTAAGTCAAGTGAAAATATCTCAAATCTAGTCAAATACATCAAGTTTCTTTTCTAGATGTTTTAAAGCATAAAAATGTAAAGCATTTCAGAATGTAAGATATACAGTACATTCTTAAAACTAGCATAATAATCCAATAGAACAAGAAGTGTATGTAAGAAATGTAAAGTTTCCTCAGTACACTTCGAATCTGAAGCGCTGGCCTCCCTGGAACTCCTTTAATGGCTCAAGCATAGCTTGGCACGAGGTCAGGACTGTACAGGGGGTGTGGCATATTTGAAGTTTGATTAAGATATATTATATTATTATATCTTATAATATATATTATATTATTATATTAAATATATTAGTATATTAAGAAATTGGAGATTAATTTGCCTGCATTCAAGATGTTTTCATTTGCTAAGATTACAGGGTTAATTTTGTGGATATCTCCCTTATCCTATATGATCAAGTGCATGCACAATAACTTGTTGAGTTTATTATTAATTGTGAGTATTAATTAGCATTAATTTGCTTGGGAAGATGAGATTCGGGGATCGGTGTTTAGATTAGAAATGGCCGAAGTATTCCTCAACATTTTCCTTTTCAACCATGTTTTTACAGATTTGTAAGCAGAAACTTAACATACAAAATGAGCATGTAGTAAAGAAAGTGTATTGGAACATATAATCTAACAATAATCATTTAAAATGCAAATTATTCATATTTCTCAATATTTAGTATTGATACTAAAATTGCTGTAAGCTTCTAAAAGCACATGATTTGTAAGGATTGGTGCTTATATTTGGTAAAAATGTAAAAAGCAAAAAATCTGTAGTGTCTGTAACCATGTCACATTCGTGTAGCAATATCTAAACAATTTTCAATTTTTTTTAATTTTCATGTCTTTTCATGTCAAATCTAATCTGGCCAAGTTTAATCTGAATGACAATTAAGGTCATTGAAAGATTTAAATAAAAAAATGTTATGGACACTACAGACATAAAAGGGCATAAAACAACATGTAGCAAATATGTTTCTTTTTATCTGATCAATATGTAAATGTGTATGCATGTTTACAAAACAAAACGAGCCATGGATCAGAAGATAACAAGCATTAAGGATTATGAAAACCGTATTATACTGTATGACACAGTTAGAAATGTAACTTTTTCGCCTACAGTAGGTGACACTTTTTAACCATGCAAAAGAAATGAAAAAAAAAAAAAAGAAGAAAATTCAACAAACCTTTATATTTTTTAAATGCCTTATACTGTTTGTTTGTTTGTTTCCAGTGGCTCTTACTATCCTGAGAATAAGTACATGGTGGTTGTGACGGACGGTCACCCTGTGAGTGGCTACAAAGAGCCCTGCGATGGGATTCAAGATGCGGCAAACGAGGCCAGGCAGCAAGGCATCAAAGTGTTTTCTGTGGCCGTCTCCCCAGACCAGGAGGTACTCTATGTGCTCTATGTCACCAGTCATGATTTCCAGCATTTGGGGAAGTAATCCTTAATAAAAAATAGTGGGTGTGTCCTAGGGCAGTTAGCACCTCCATGGTCGGGGTTCGATTCCTGCCTTGGGGTGTGTGTGCATGGAGTTTGCACGACCCCAGATTACCTGTAGTGTGTGTGTGTGAATGAGTTTATGAGTGTGTGTACAGTATGTGCCATGTGATGGATCGGCACCCCATGCAGGGTGTTCCCAGCCTTGTGCCCTACTGTAAGTCTCCTGGGATAGGCTCCAGGCCCCCCACGACTCGGTATACAGGATAACGTGGTATAGACAGTGAGTGAGTGAGATGAGTGAGGGTGTTTCCTACTGAAGCATTAGATGAACTTTATGACGCAGAGTGTGTAAGTGTGAGGCAGGAGATAAACAGCATGCGTTATCTTTCCACCCTCTTTGTTATGGTTCTCATAGGAATCCAGATTGGCCGTCATCGCCACAAACATGAATTACAGGCAGAACTTCACCGCGGTGGACCAGACCCGTTCCCCACAGATGAACACCATCCACACTATCATCGACATGATCGTGAGTCCATCCATGATCGTGAATGCCACCTTGTTCCTCTGAATTGTTTGTGCCTACACAAAGTCAAGTCGCTGAATGGATTATTTGGATTCATGTCTTGTTTTAAAGTTTGATGACACTCTTGTTTCTCTTGTTTCTCCAGACCAATGAAACAAAAGATGTGGTATGTCCATTTAACCTACTTTGTTTTTCTTGCATATAATCCTTTTATTTTTTGTTGTTGTTTGTTTTATCATATTTCTAATGACTTAAAACATGTTTTTCTTTGCAGTGTTGCTCCTTTGACTGCACTGTAAGTATCACTGGTGGTCATCGTTATACGCATTAAAACAGATGGAATTGCATTTATTTCAGTGTCTAATTAATGTATAATTTTTTTTTTTTGACAGGCACCTAGTGGTAACCCTGGCCGACCTGGTGAGGCAGGCTATAAGGTATTTATTAGCAATGATACATTATAAAGCAAATTTCTCTTCCGGGTATCCATTTGATTTTGATAATCTTTATAATTTTTACTTTCATTAGTTTAGTTATTACTGTCCTTAAGCAATTACATATACAGTAGCAGGAGTCATGTGCGCATGCCATCACTAATGTTTCCGTTATGTCTTAGGGGGAGCGTGGTAGACAAGGGCTTCCAGGAGAGAAAGGAGAAGCTGGATTACCGGTAAGACAACGTCATATTGCGTTGAGTTCTGGTCCTCTCTCATACTGTAGCTTCACCACAATTCCAGGACACATTCACCTTTGCAGCTACTCATGGAGACAGATGAGACTTCCACAGTAGCAGCAATCCTAAAGTGCTATTCGTCTTCTTAGTCATGTAGTTTTCCTCCTCTCGTATTTTCGTTAAATGTCAAATGTCCTACAGTACACCCTGGCCCGTCTCCTCCAACCGGTGCGTAATTCCACTGGAACTTCGCAGTGACATCTTGCAGCTTCAACAGCTGGGGTTATTGCACTGTACAGGTTTACTCATTGTACTCCACTTCACACCACAATATTCTGGAACGGGACCAGCTCCCCCATTAAACCATATACAGTATGTTTACTAAGCCAGCAACTCCATTACTTTAAGCCGGCGGTTTAGACTGTGTAACTCTACAAAAATCTAGCGATTAGATACTACAGACAGTTTCATGATAAGAACGCGGTTAACTACAGTGCTTAACTTCTTAATCATATATTCCTTGTAAGCACCAGGCTGAAAGCAAGTATGGCTTTGTGTGAGAATTAGAGCTGATTTTTGTAGTCTAGATCCCGAATAAATGCGGAGGGTTGGACGTCAGCAAAGACGTCCAGCGTAAAAACATGTGCCAAAAAATCGGATCATGAAAAAGATACGTCTGCTCTGACAAAAAGACAGGAAGCAGAGCTGGAGGTGGCAGAGCTGCTTTGGGAGAGACGAGAATGGACAGGATTAGGGATGAGTATATTAGAGAGACAGCGCAGGTAGGGGGACAAAGTTAGAGAGGCCAGATTAAGATGGTTTGGAGGGATGAGGGGGATATCGGGTTAGAGACAGAGCTGCCAGGCAGGAGGAGAAGAGGTTAATTGATGTGGTAAGGGAGGACATGCAGGACAAGGGAAGATGTGGTAGACAGAGTTCGTGGGACATGAATGGCCTGCTGTGGCGACCCCTAACGGGAGCAGTTGAAAGAAGAAGAAAAATGAAATGGTGTGAAAGTCTGTGCTCATTAAACTATGTGTAATGCCTGACTAAATGAGCCATTGTTATCATATGTCTGTTGTGTTGACTTGACTTTCTTTCTTCATATTTTTTTCACCTTATAGGGACGGGCTGGTGATCCTGGTCCAGTCGGTTATCAAGGAATGAAGGTTTGTCTCTACAGGTGTCTTTAAAAAGCCTTTAAAATGTTCATACTGACATGATAGCTCATTTTTTTGCTTCTGGAATTTCTTGTAGGGAGACCAAGGAGAAAGAGGACTAAAGGTGAGAAGTCACACTGTCTAAATGAAATTGCATACGGTTACAATGGATAAGCGTTGTTGTTGGTTTTTTGTTCTTTGAGATGTTCCTGCTTGTCTAATCTAGCTCGTTTTTCATGCAGGGAGAAAGAGGACACAAAGGCTTCAAGGTAAGGCTCACAGTCACTGATTAGATCTAATTTACTCTACATTTGTCTAAGTATTTAGCTCAAGTTATAATATTACTCAATTATACTTCTAGGGTGACAAAGGGAGGCCTGGACGGGATGGAATCGATGGGCGTAAGGTAAGAGTCAATTTGTTTTCTAGACTTTAGTAATTGTACTTAGAGTTAGTGATGTTCTTGCTTCCTTGGGTGTTCTACATCTTTGCTATCAAATGCTGTAATATCTGCTGCGTAGTGTCTAAGAGCTAGCTAATTAGGGATGGAAATTACGATACGATATTATCACGATACCTAGGAATTATCACGATACCGAAGATTCAATATGTATTACGATTCTGTTAGTATCATAATTTTATAACTATCCAAATTTAATAAAATGATTTGGCTACAATTCTAAGCAAACTTTGGAAATATTTTGCTTCTACCACACACGATGCTGTGTTGGACAGTAGTTTAGAGTGCACCACTTGTAGGATTATAGAGGAATGACAACATTTTACCATCTCAAATGCAAACATAAATAAATATAAAAAATGTCAAAATAAATAAAATAAATACATTTTGGATTTAGTGTGGCAATACATAAATTGTCAAACAAAAGAATCATAAGATGAGTAACTGAATAGTTGTTTTTTTCTCCCATCTCTACCACATGTTCTGCTTCACATTAATCAGATAAAAAAGTGAAAGTAAAAAGGTGTGGAACCAGGAGAAGCAATCTGTAACGAGCAAAGTTGGGCAGAAATCATTTTGCTGTAAAATACAGCACACATAGTTATTATGTAAATCAGTGTTTTGTTTTTTATAAGAGCGGTGTTAAATTGTTAACAGCTGTTTCACCTATGCAAAAAGAAAAAAGGAAAGAAGAAGGACAGATGCAGCAGGACAGATGGGTACTGTTTGTTCCACATCTGGTTTAAATGCTTGTTAAAATAGATGCATGGCCGGAAGATAAAAGTTAATAAAAGCTTTCTGTGAGAAATGGCCTTCAGTGGTCACAAGTTGGCCTTTAAATGCTGTGAAATGCATTGTAAAAAAAAAAAAACAAGGGGGGGGGGATGTGCAAGAGTGTCCATATAATGTAAGATAATCGAAACAGAAATCTATTGAAAAGTATACATCAAAGTATATTAATATTAAAGTGTGTGTTCAGTATATTCATTCCCACAGTGAAGAAAATAATTATTTGATCTCCTGCAGATTTTTTTGCTGAAGTTGGCCTAATAAAGGGTCTATCATTTTTACCATAGGTTTGTTTTAAAGGATAGAAACAGAATATCAACCTTAAAAAAAAAAAAAAAAAGCAGATGATGCAAATGTTATACACTGAGTTGCGTTTCTTGCCTGTCTTTTGCCAACTTCATCTCCTAAAAGTTTCAGCTGGGATTAAGGTCTGGACACTGGCTAGGCCACTCCACGACTTCTTGTTGAGCCATTCCTTTGTTGCCTTGGCGGTATACTTTGGGGCATTGTCCTTCTACAGTAGAAGACCCATCCACGACCCATCTTCAGGAGGTTCTCATCAATAAAATATACTGTATGGCCTGTACCATTGTCAGAGAAAAGCGTGATGTTTCATTACATTTAGGCATTTGGCAGATGCCCTTATCCAGAGCGACTTACATTTGTATCTCATTATACATCTGAGCAGTTGAAGGTTAAGGGTCTTGCTCAAGGGCCCATCAGAGACAACTTGGTGGTCGTAGGATTTGAACCAGGGCCTTCCAAACCATAGTCCAATGCCTTACCTGCTTCAACCAAACATGGCGAGTCGAGTTGATGCCAAAGAGCTCAATTTTGGTCTTATCTGACCACTTTATCCCAATCCTTCACTTCAGATGGGTCTGTATAGTACATGCGCCCTCATGAGGAGCGGGATCTTGTCGTGCTGAAGAATTTCAATCCATGGCGGCGTATTGTGTTATCAGCGGTTTGTTTGGTGACTGTGGTCCCACCTGTCTTGAGGTCATTCACGAACTCCTGCAGTACTGTATAGTTCTGGACTGATCCCTCACTTTTCTCATGATCATCCTTACCCCATGAGATAAAATCTTGCACGGAGCTCCAGACCGAGGGCGAGTGATGGTAACTTTGAATTTCTTCCATTTGCGATTAACCGCACCAACAGTTGTCTCCTTTTCACCAAGCTTCTTGCTGATGGTCTTGTAGCCCATTCCAGCCTTGTGCAGGTCTACAGTCTTGTCCTTGATGTCTTTTGACAGCTCTTTGGTCTTTGGTGGTGAGGTTTGAATGGAAGATTCTGTGACTTTTCAGGTGACTTTTATACATAACGAGTTGTTGTTGGGAACACCCTTCTTATATTAAACTGTGGGATCCAAAATTACTGTTGGTTGTTAGGGGATCACATACTTATTTTATTCACTGAAATGCAACTCATTTTGTAACATTTATATAATGTGGATCAGCTATAACATTGAAACCACCTGTCTAATGTTGTCACCCTCATGGCATGCCTGGCATCCTTTATGCCCTATTAGTTGTGAGTCGTGGATCAGACTTGTTTGTCCAGTTCATCTACCAGACTGACGATCCGAGCGAGATCTGGGAAATGGGGAGGTTCACGTCAACACCTACAGTAGATCTCTTTGTAATGTTCTTCAAACTATTCCTGAAGTTTTTGCAATGAGTTATCCTTCTGGAAAAAGGATAGTGCTTTCAGGGAACACCATTTCCTTGAAGGAGTGTACTTTGTCTGCAACACTGTTTAGAGTACAGTAGGTGGTACAGTACTGTACATGTACGTGTCAAAGTAACACCATACTGTATGAATGCCAGAGCCCAAGTTTTCCAGGTAGAACATTGTCCATTGCATCACCCTGCGTCAGCTGGCTCACATTCTTCTCATAATGCATCGTGATGCCATCTTCTCCCCCGTTAATTATGACCACGCACCAGGCTTTCCATATAATGTAAAAGAAACTTAGTTCCATTAGTCCAGGCCACCTTCTACCATTGCTCTGTGGTTCAGTTTTGATGATCACGTGACCATTTTAGGTGCTTTCAGCAGTGGACATGGGTCAGCATGGACACTGATAGCTGCTCCATCCCATACAAAACAAACTGCGATGTTCTGCCACCTTTCTGTCAAAGCCAACGTTCAGTTTTTCAGACATTCGTGTTTCAGAAGCTGTTGTGCGGTATCAAATGAAGCAGGACAGCCTTTATTATCAATTCCCATTAATGATGACACCGATTCACTGGTTGTCCTTCTTTGCACCACGTGTAGACGAAAAATAACCAATTCCTCACAAGACCTGCCAACATGTGAATACTTTTGAGGGCACCACCTGTAGGATTATAGATGAATAGCAACATTTTACCACCTCAAATGCAAAAATATATAAAATGTCTTTGATGATTGTACCTGAATCGGCACACAAAAGAATCGCGGTACAAAACTCGGTAGACCCCATTATATCAGGTCATTCCTTTACTGTTTATTTTATATCAGTAATTCCTTTTACAATCTATCATTAATCAAATCAGCAGCCTCTTCACATTCCTCCTGAGTCATCTTTCCATACACAAGCTGTAGAATGACCACACTACAGGATTTCCTCCATCTTGTGGTTCACCTTTATCCATATCAAGCTCAATGTTTATACTGGAATGTGTTTATGTTTTGTCTGACAGGGTGAACCAGGGTTCGACGGTCTACGAGGCTGCAAAGGGTCGCCCGGACAGGATGTAAGTCTGAACATTTTCGGCATTTTAAAGTGTGAAATCTTCTTACTAGGCAATTTTCAGTTTTCAGCATGACCTCATAAGACCTTGCAAGAGTAAAATGAGTCTGCAGTGATCCACCATAATGTTAATGTATACTCGTACAGCGTTGCCATGGTAGCATGATAAATATTTACAAAGGATAAGACCCCCTCCGAGGATTTGGGGTATGTCAGGGTTTTATTGTCTATATTAAACACCTGCTGCTGAATGAAGTGTAGCTTTAGAGCTTCGGCTTCTGGTTGGCTGAGATGTGGCGTTTTCCTGGATGTCCGTCGCCGATTGAACGAACCCGTGGAAGTACCGCCCCCTCAAGCAAAACGATTGCATTTTTCCTACGTCAGTCAGACATTATGTACCGAGCAGATGTTTATGCTCAGCTTGCATCTGGAGCACAGGACTTGAGGATGTTTGCCTCGCACAGAGCCAAACATTTACCAGACCTGACATCCTGACCAATTTTCTGAGATGAGGCACAAGAGAAAAAAAAGTGTTTGTACTTTATTTACATTCTTTAATGAGTTTGATTATACAGTAGACAAGTGTGTCTTTAAGGTCTAGTTCTGGTGACAGAAACCTACAGAGCTAAGCAATCCTAATGGGACAAATTTCCTTCTCTGTTACAGGGTTTCCAAGGGGACCCAGGCCCAAAAGGAGACTCTGGTTCTTATGGACAAAAAGGAGACAAAGTAAGGAACTGATTCTGTGTCTATGTTTTGTTCTTCTTCTTTTTTTCACATTGGGAAAACTGGAAAGACATTAGTGATATGGTCATGATGACAATAATATAATGTATTACTACTGTAATTCTTGCTTTTTTTTAATGCATAAATTCTAAACCATTAAAAAGAACCATGAGAGCCAGAGACGAGACTATGGTCTATGGACGAGACTATAAGTTTTAATTGTGTTTTTCTTCTACCTAGGGAGAGGCTGGTGCTGATGGTGGAGCTGGAAGACCAGGAAACTATGGCCCCCCTGGAGATAAGGTACAACCCAAAGATTAAAGTCTTTACTTTGCCTCTTAATAGCTAAAAACATTTTAGTGCATCAAACCGGGTTTATAGTCCAGCAGCGGCGCTCACAGCTGTTTTTAACTTCCGCGATTCTGTTCCTTTATGACCCCGTCCTATAAGACGCTCTGCCATTAACTCATCGGTGATGTTTTTTTTTTTTTCCTATAGGGTGACAGAGGACCGAGAGGAGCTAACGGGGATAAAGGAGAACGAGGAGATGATGTCAGTGTTTTTGTTTCAACTTCTTCTTGCACATTTGTACACAGCTTTCAAGTTCACTTGATGTCGACTCATAAAGTTCACCAAGCTATTGAATATGAAATTGATTTGTAGTAGGGTGAAAAACATTCCATGATAATGATTTTGTTTTTGTTTTGTTGTGAAAATTGTGGTCATCAGTATGTGAATCACTGTGTACACAAGAGCTACTGTTTATCATGTCTATGATTTTGAATGCTCTATATATTATACACCGATCATGAAAAACAACGAGATGTTTTCTGGTTTTTTTTTTTTTTAGGGACCACAAGGACCAGATGGCCCACCTGGCGAAAGAGTAATAATTTCAACAATTTTCATTATAACAATATTTTCTGAAAAAAAAAAAAAAAAAACGATTGGCAAGTGAATACAGTTACATTTATCTAGAATTTCGTGAAATGAGATTACAGCAAACTGAATACAAGACTATTAATCTTATTGTTAGACATATTCCCTTTTTTATTTTAAAGCAAAACTTTATGGTTATAGAGCAGATCATTTTTTTTTTTGCTAGTTTTAGCAGGGGCAAAATTTTACTAGACAAAAGCTCAATAATTGTAATTTTCATTTGTTGTAGTCTTATGACATTTTGAATAAATGTATATTTTAGATAAATAATATTCTACTTGCTAAGATGTAATTTTTTTTTTTTGCGGTGTAGCAGGATTTCCATGAATTACACGTTTTATATTTCAATGCCTTTCTAGGGTATAGGAGGCGAGAAAGGTGAACAAGGTTCCCGAGGGAACAGAGGACCCAGAGGAGACCCTGTAAGTCTCTACGCTACTTTCGGAGACACTAATTTTATCTAGAGTTATAATACTGCAATTAATTGACATCACATATATCACGTTGGTAGAGGAAGTTGTTATCTCTAAAAGAGGTTCCCTACTAAACTGTTTTTCCTTAGCAACTATGATTGTTTAGACGCCATGGCTTCCATAGTGTATTTAAAAAAAAAATTTTTTTTAAGTAAGAGTACATACAAGTTTCACCTTGTATGATATTCTATATGAGAAAGACTAGGCTTATAATGTAATGCACCTGAAATGAGTGAATTTCATTAAGGTGAATAAAAAGTAATGACGTAACCTTTGACCTTTGTAGGGTGAGCCAGGTCCTCGGGGCGAGCCTGGACGTGAGGGATCGACTGGAGCTAACGGCGACCCAGTAAGTGACAAATCCATGCATGCTTTAACTGATCTGATGTTAAACATACGAGCCAACAAAATGTGGCACAGAATGGTGATAGGATAGATTAAACATCACCAATGGCGGTTATTTCTTCATTACAAAGAAAAAAATTTTAAGAAAAAAAAACATCTAATTTAAGACCTGAGCACTTTTTTGTCTAGATGATCTTCTAATCTTTCAGAGGCTGAAAGCTTAAAGCTGATCTCAGAGCTCAGGCATTTTGCAAAGCACCCCCCCCCCCCAACATTTGTCCAAAGTCGCAGATGTTGGATGTTGGTTAGGAGGCACACCAGAGATCAGAGGAAGAGTTTGAGCTGATTTAGGTGATGAGATGATATGAAAAGAGTAAAAATAAAAAAAAGAAGCATTTTAAGATTTACAGTTTCTCCATCCTGACCGGTTGCCAGATGTCCACAGTAACCCAATCCAAACTCACTAACTTGTTTCAAGGGAACATTTAGAAACCTGTCATACACTATTCCTTTATTTTTGTTGTTTTTAGTCAAAATTGGCCTATAATAGTACAAATCTTTAAAAAAATCGTAGTAGAAAACTTGCACATTCCAGTTATAATATTTGCACTGTTGAAATGAACTAGCTTGTCAGGATCAGGGAGCAGCTGCAGGGGTTCATGTCGAGTCGTGTTTCTGTGTGACTAAATCATGATTTAGCAGACCGAATCAGAATTTCATGACCATTTCAAAATCAGATTGAAATTGAAAAATATTTCAGGCTATTAGTTTATTAATCTATTGCATAGTTCATTTTATCTGTTAACAGTCTAAGCTGTTAAGTCTTTATCTGTTAACAGTCTAAGCTTTACTTGTACCAAATCTAAATTCACGAGCTTTTTTTTTATTTAAGTCTAAGATTGACTTAAAAAAATGTATTTTTAGAAATGAAAATATCTTAAACATAGTTATATTAAGCATGTATTTCCTTAGTAGCTTTAGTTTTTCTACATTTTATAATAATAATAATTATTATTATTATAATACACATATACTGTATATATAAGAAGCTATTGAAAATATAAATTGTATGATTTAGCCTGCACAAAAAAAATTTATTTAAGTTATAAATTGCAGTAATTTAAGTTATAAATTGCAGTTTGCTACTTACTTTAACTACTTGTTAAGAAAAAACTAATAAACTATATTACTAATATAATAATACTAGAAACACTGTGATCTTAAAATAGGTTTATTTGTAAAAATGCAATTTTAATCATAAGGGCTGTATTTCGGAATTTGAATTCTGTTGAAATAAACCCACAGCTCATGGTTTGTTTAGACTCCTCCAAACAGTGTGTCTAATGCTACTCGTCACACCTCCCTTCTCTAGCATGCCTTATAAGGAACAACATTTCGTCTTCCCTGTGCATCCAAATTAGCGGTTTACACTGTACACGCTGTAGCACATACGTCATATTAAATGAATTTTTTATATATAAAATGTTTTCTTTTGTGTAACCTAAATACAATCTGACTATAGCTTTACTTTTTTTTTCTTTTTTTCTTTTTACTGGCACAGCATTTTTTTTTCCAATCAGAAAGTAAATGAAGTTGGAAATCTTGATGTGTTTTGTAATATATGAGTAAAAGCCACTACTTTTTCCAAATCCTCCATTTGGTTAATTTTCTTATGTTCCAAGACTCCTTCTCAGGAAAAGTCAAAGCTGCATATAAACAGTAATGCCGTTTCTATGGAGTCATATGTGTATTTCGGGTATATGACTCTACACTTAAAAAAAAAAAAAGTTGAACACTTGATAAGTGTAACTTATGTTAACTTCAAACTGTCTTTTGTTCCATGTTTTCCAAAGGGTTTGCGAATATAGAATGGAATTTAGCTGATATCAAATGGAATCTGCTTTATGCGTATTATGAATATCTGGCCGGCCTAGAAAAACCCTTCATATGGTCACATTTTGACATCTACTGCTTTTCTTTTTAATCTCACCCAGACGTACCATTTTAACCTTTGATTACCTAAAAGTGAAAACTAAGAAAATCACATTTTTATCCATTGGAATTGACAAGAAAGTGAGCGTCTTATAAGCATTGAAGGCTTCGGTCATTTTGTTTCCATACACTTTCCCCATTATTATTATTATTGTTTATTTGAGTATTTTTCACACACAGAAGTGTAGGGCTACTGAGTACATTTACCAGTGTGGTGCATAGTGTTTGGAACCACCTCCTGGCTATTATGCATCATTGTATGATTTGCCTTCTCTAATCATGTAGCAGGTGTTTGGAATTAGAAGTGGAGACTGTTGTGGACAGTATGTACATATACTTGAGTACATATTTTACCTAGGTTATCTATTAAATGTATTTAAAAGTAAAGGATTTGTTTCATACATTACAAAAATTTAATTTAAAACATAGAATCAATGTAGTGTACATTTATCCCTTATTGTTGTTTGCCAGCAAATAATTACCAATAAGCACAAAATCACTATACAAGAGAAAACAAAAGGGTGGTATTTGACTTTTGTCCGGTACTGTATCTGTCCAATAACTTGTCCAAACATTCAGTGTGTGAGGAAATCACACTTTGCACAATGGGTAAGGTTTTAAGATTTTTATGCAGACTGTTTCATCAGCATGGTTTGGCTGGCTCCTTACCCACTTATGCAATCTTTGCAGATATACAAGGCAAAATTTTAAAGTTAGCAGTAAACCAAAAGTTATCAGTAAACCAGTTATTCATTGTTTTCAAGAAATTCATTTATGGCTGCTTAAAGGTCCCATATTTTACTAGTTCTCTTTTCTCAAAGTGTGAAGCTGAAACATGTACCATAACAGTGTCTATGTTAATGAACTACTGCTGATAACAGCAGAACTGAGCAACATGCTGAGGGAGGGGCTTTTCTTTTATGAGGTCACATTAGCAGGAAAATCTGATCGGCTTGTTTAAGCCTTGACAAATACAAAAACTATTGGAAAAACCAACATGTGCCCATTTTTTTACGACATTTGAAAAAATTGAGCTTTGATGCACCTAATAACTGTTGATTGTCCATGAGATGATTCTCCAGTGTGACTGAAGTGGGAAGTAATGTAGATCGTGGCTTTTCACTGAAGAACGTGGCTTTTTGACTATGATTATGAAACACACCTGTTGATATAAAGCTCTAGAGCTCACAGGACAGAAAAACAGACATGAGGACAATGGAATTATCCATAAAGACTTCCAAGATAAGATATTGGAAAGGAATCTGTAGAAGGAAATTGGACATTCTCTGAAGTTTAACAGATTCCAAAGAACACAGCGATTTCTAACGTTTTTAAACGGAATTTTCGTAACCAACAGCTCAGCCAAACAAACAGCTAAGCTAAATCAGAAAAGCAACATAATGAGGCGAGAGACTTAAATCCCAAACGTCACCGTGCCAGAACTCTAATGTCTTTCCAGGAGTCTTTCAAAAGGCAAGATTTTTTGGTGAAATCCCTATGGTCTGATTGGATTGAATGCCAAATATCAGCTCTCCTGGGGAACCTGGCGCTTGAATGGTAATAAACATGAAACTTCACCAGCAGGGACTGGAAGGTTTAGTCAGTGTTGATAGAAAGATGAAAAAAGATATGATTGAAGAAAATCCGCGAAATACACAGTCCAGACGATACAGGAGTAGGTGTTGGTAGAAGTTCTTGTCCTTAAAAGGTCTCCAGATTTGACTTAACAGCATTAATATTATGGGATATATTTGTTGATTGATGAGAAAAAAAATAATGAATTACTCGCAACCTCTTTCTAAATGCGCTGTACATACAGAAGCTATGTATATATTTATCCATAGTATAAAGTGTCTCATAAGTTTTATTATTTGTTATTTTTATTGTTAAATCTTAGGGGGAGGCAGGAAAGCCTGGGGCTCCAGGTTACCGTGGTGACGAGGGTCCCCCAGGACAAGAGGTAAGACAATTGAAAAGCTGAAATCTGCAATTACATACGTTTACCCTAAAACTTTTATTACTACTGTATGTTTAACTTTTCACTTTTTATAGGGCTCTAAAGGACCCAGAGGAATCAAAGGCTCCCCAGGAGACAGAGGCCTTATGGGAGAGAGGGTTTGTTCACTTTGTGTGAAAAATAACCAGAGATGCAAAAAAACAGGAGTTTACAAACTGGAGACTGTAATTATGTTGTTTAATGCATAGGGAGAAGACGGACCACCAGGAAACGGAACAGAGGGTTGCCATGGTTTCCAGGTATATCATTACTCTCATAAAAAAGGAACAAAAAAATAAGCTTCATAGTTTCATTAGAGGTTGATGCATCTTTGTCTTTTCGATGTCTTAGGGTTATCCTGGTACCAGGGGAGATCCTGGAGAGCCTGTAAGTATACCATCAAGCAGTCAACAAGTTTTCTCATACATGTACTAGTACTTTGACATCATGTTCATGCCGAGATTATACAGTATATCATGCACAGTTCAGCTCTTTACTCATCCTCTTGCCCTTTTCAGGGAAGCAAAGGAACACCAGGGCCCAAGGGGGACGACGGCGAACCTGGTGAACCCGGCCAAGATGTGAGTAGCTAAAAAATGTTATTGTCACTTGGACAATTTCTGTTTTCTCACCAGGAAAAGAACATTCCTCCACCCACTCCTCCTGTTTTATTTCTGACCTCCATCTGTCTATCATTTCCTTTCCGTCTCGTTATCATCAGTTTCTGTCAGTTCTTTATCTAAGTCACTCCTTTTGTTTGAGCTGCTAAGATTGGCGCAGTTTTTCTCTTTGATGATAGTGGCCTGGTTGCTGGCACCATATTTGAGTTTTTACAGCTGTTTGTGTATCTTGTCATGGAAACAAGACCAAACAGTGCAAGGGCTACCTTAAAGAACACAGATAACTCATTGTAGTAGATCCATTAGTCTTTGATTTGAAAGAATCAGTTTGATTTTGGTGTTTGTCTCTTCTTTAGAAATAGAAAAGAACATATGGATCCTATGATAAACAGGGTGTAATGATTAAATTGTGGATAAAGTGCCGTTGTAGTACTCGATGATGAAGTTTTGGTAGCAGCTCGTAGATTGTTCTTTATAATGTGTGTCTTTGGGAAGTCCAGGTTCAGCCAAGAATGCGCTTTATTGATGCCAAACTCCTCATCCACCATGCCGCTTGTAATAAATCCCATATGTTCGAAATGAATCTTTAGCCCTTGTGGGACATCCTGTGTAAAGCCAACGCCAGTCAGACCTGGTGATTAAACATGTCGGCCATTTTTTTAATTTAAAATTTGTATTTTGGCAACATCTGGCAATATTATTCTGGTATCGCCATGTGAGTTTTAAGTGAAGTGCATTTGGTTCAGGCCACATCAAAGAACCTCTCTGGTTTCAATATAAATGTGCTGTTTATTACATTTTTGTAAAGTCTGGACAGCATTGGTTTGTTGGTGAGATTAAAAATTTTGACAACTTTGGCTTTAATTAAAATTTTATTTCAATAAAACACAATTTCAGTACATCTAAACGGTTTTAAACACATGTTTTGTGTGTTTTATGCACTTTTGACGTTTTTTTTGCTTAAGTGCTTTATGTGTTGTGTAATCATTTCATTGAATTTTGAGGATTTTTCACTCTGTGTGTGTGTGTGTGTGTTTAGACTATACGGTCCAATTGAGTAAACAGTTTGCTCCCTCTGGGTTGGTAACAAGTCTGCGAAGAGTTCATTCTATCAAGGTCGTATTTGTTGTTCTTGAGTTATGGAGGAGTCTAGTCGTAGAGTCTGGTCCCAATAGAACAGTCTAAGGAAATGCTTGATTATGTATTATCAAATATCTGGCTCCTTTACTAGTTTGTTCACTTCTGCAGAGCTCCACTGGAATACTTTTTGCATTGATAAAGTTCTCGGGTCCAAATAAGGTAGTAATATGGGAGGGGTATAGGCTGCCACTCGAACTAGGCAAGCTTTCCCATACAGTATAATGTAATGTCACGCAAGCTTGGCTCACGCCTGGAGTCCATATGTTAACTTCACAGTTGGTTAAGCAAGTACATTCAGTATGCATTTAATGAACTGTTACGCTTGTTTCTATTCCAGTAACGAGATCTTGTTTAGCTTGGTGGAATTGGTTATTTGTAGTAGTTACAAGTGCTGTCAGTTATGTGATTTCCAGCTCACAACGTCACGGCATAGGTCTAAATGTAAAGAGTACTCTTGGAAAGCAGTCTTGTTGGTTTGACTCTGTCAGCCACAGCGAAGTCATGCGAATTAATCAAGAATGCTTTGTGCAGCTCCTTTATCTTAACATCTGTACCTCCCCAGTGTTTATAGGCTGAACCACATTTGACAGACACAAGTAAAAACACATGATATTAAAGAGAGACTATGAGCAAGGAATGGTAGAGAGGTTAGAGAAGATTAAGAAACATTTATACCATAACATTAGTCGTGTTATCTGAGCAATAATCTGCTTGTTACAGTGATAACATGAACAAAGAATGCACAGTCTGAAACAATGAATCATCTTGTTAAAGGCCTTTGTATTTCCACAGACTGATTTGAATACATTGGAGCACAGATATTCCGTAATGTGCTGATAACTTTTTTTTTTTTTTTAAGTTTAGAAACAATAAACAACAACAAAGTAAAAAATAGCAAATGCCACTTTTTCAGCATTTGGCAGACGCCCATATCCAGATCCACTTAAGTGCCCAACAGGGGCAACTTGGTCGTGCTTGGGTTTAAACCTGGGACTTTCCAAATCATAGGCCAATGTCTTAACCACTGAGATACCCCTTGACCACATTAACCAATGAAAGAACACAGTGAAAAAAGTTGCATTTTAAAAATGCTGATTTTAAGTAATCTCAGATGATTGGATGTACTCTCACTGAGCAAGAACATCAGTACACCTTTTCACTCACTCCTCATCTATACAGTGATAAGTATTTGATCACCCTGTGATTTTGCAAGTTCTCTTACTTAGAAATCATGGAGGGGTCTACAATTTTCAGCATAGGTGCATCTCCACTGTGAGAGACAGTATCTAAAAAGAAAAATCCGGAAATCACAGTGTATGATTTTTTGAACAATTTATTTGTGAATTACTGTGTGAAATAAGTATTTGATCACTTGCTTATCAGGCAGATTTCTGACCCTCAAAGACCTGTTATTGTGCACCCCACAATCAGCCAAAGTCTAAGTAGCAACATGGGCAAAACCAAAGAGCTGTCAAAAGACACAAGAAACAAAATTGTAGACCTTCACAAAGCTGGAAAGGGCTACGGGGCAATTGCCAGACAGCTTGGTGAAAAAAACAACTACTGTTGGAGCAGTCCCTCGGACTGGGGTCCCACGTAAGATCTCTCCTCGTGGGGTATCAATGATGCTAAGAATGGAGAAGAATCAGCCCAGAACTACATGGGTAATGTGGTCAATGCCGTGAAGAGAGCTGGGACCATCATTTCCAAGGCTACTATCAGTAATACACTAAGATGTTATGATTTAAAATCTTGCATCGCACAGATGGTTCCCCTGCTTAAGTCAGCCCATGTCCAGGCCCATCTGAAGTTTGCCAGGGACCATCTTGATGATCCAGAGGAGTCATAGGAGAAAGTCCTGTGGTCAGATGAGACCAAAGTAGAACTTAACTCTAAAGTTAAAAGTAGAGTCTTAACTCCATTCGCTGTGTTTGTAGGAAGAAGAATGATGAGTATCATCCCAATAATAGAATACCTACAATGAAGCATGGGGCTGGAAGCATCGTGCTCTGGGGGTATTTTTCTGCACAGGGGACAGGACGACTGCACAGTATTAAGGAGAGGATGAATGGGGCCATGTATTCCATTGCATGGCACACATACACTCACACACTAGTTCACACACTACGGGCAATTTAGCAATCCCAGTTTGGACTGTAGGAGTACCAAGTGGAAACCTACCATGCACGGGGAGACCATGCAAACTCAATGCAAAGACCAGAAGCGCGAATCAAACCTGGACCCTAGAGGGCAACAGCGCAAGGCGACAGTGCTAATCACTAAGCCACCGTCCCACCTATTCACTCATGTAATTATCTAATCCTTCAATCTTGTGGCAGTGGTGCAATTCATAAAAGGATACAGTAATTGTTTACATCAACCATCAGAAAAGAGGAAAATTTATCTCCATTTTTTTTGACCAACAGTCTCTAGATTTTACTTAGCATGGTGCCATTAAAAAAATCCCGTAAGCATCAATTCTGTGGACAGATGTGACTTGTTGATGAAACCCATCAAAAGTGGCCAGCCTGGTTGAAATGCGACAAAATCTCAGATAACCACTCTGTACCAATGTGGTGAGCAGAAAAGCAACTCAAAATGCGTAACATACTGAACATTGAAGGCGATGAACTACAGTAGCGGAGCAGAAATCTGAGAGCGCAGTGAGTGCAGGCTCACCAAAACTGAAAAGATGAAGATTGAAAAAACATCACGTGGTCTAAAGAACCTCGATTTCTGCTGACAAGCACAGATGTTAGGGTCAGAATTTAGTACCAGCAGCATGAACCCATAGACCCAATCTGCGTTCATCAAGGGTTCAGGTGGAGGTGGTGTAATGGTGTGGGGAATGTTTCCTTGACACTTTTTTTTACTACTCAGAGCATGAAAAGGCACCATGTTACAAGCCAAATGTCATCTGAAACTGGTTTCAATGAGATCAGTGTTCTTCAGTGACCTTCCCACTCAGATTCACTGGATCTGAATCTTATATTCCACATTTGGGATGTGGTAGATCCAGAGGTTTGCAGGGATTGTGTAATGTAATCAAATCAACATGGGCCAGAATCTCAAAGGAATTCTTCCAACATCTTATGGAATGCATGTCAGAAGTAATTGAGTGTGTTTTAAGAGCAAAAGGAGGCCCAGTAATCTGTTCAGGATATATATATATAATGAAGGAATGATCCTTTTATACACTGCCTGGCCAAAAAAAAGGTCAAGTTATTGTGCTGCATCAAGCAAAGAAAACAAGATTTAAAATGACTCAAACTGGATTAAGATCCCTTTAACATACAGTACTGTAGCATCAAAACCTGAATGGATAGTGCTGAAACATCTGGAAACATCTGGAAGACGTGTGGTTGACAAAAATCATGAATGGAGATCTCTATGCTCAGCATCGTTATGAGGCAATAAAATTAAGTCAGCTGATGACCTGAATGTACTGAATGACCAGGTTAAGCACATCTATAGAGTTTTTCTTCACTAATGTCACAGGCATATTCCAGGACTCAAATTGTGAAAGAGCGTAAGGAATAGTTGACACACACTGACGTGGCCACCACATTGTGTGCTGTAATCAAAACAAACTAGTATTGATATGACCTTTAGATTTTTTCTAGGTACATACTGCCAGATTATGCCAACGTTTGTACTGCATGGTTAAAGTATACAATTCTTATACACTGATCAGCCCTACAATTAAAAATGGCGCACATTAGTGGCGGATTCTTTACGTGTTGTGGGTTGTGGCCTCCTTGAATCAGACTTCCAGTATATATTCCATAGATCCTTGATCAGGTTGGGATCTGGCGAGTTTGAAGGCCTTGAGCTCTTGGCCTGCAGGGCCTCATGTGTGGGTGGCCTGTGGTGCACTGGTACCTTCTAGCTACTGTAACATGGCTAGCACTTCCTTTTATTCTGTCAGTTTTGCTGCATTGGCCTTTCTGTGGAATTGGACCAGACAGTTTAGCCCTTGCTCCCCATAGGAGCCAGAAGTGTATGAAGAAAATGCAAACAGGACGGGGACTGAATGGAGCAAATGTATACAAAAGTTGATGAGCTAGGGAGTAAGTCAGTTAACTTAACAATGGGTGACTAATAGAGATTGGGGAAGTGAGTATGACTGAAACCTTAAAGGTGTGGAGTTCTCTTCCTACATGTCAGAGTAAGACACAAAAGTTCAAGACACAAGCTCAAGTATCTGATGTACAACTCCACAGCCTCAGGGCTTTTGATGTTAATTGTAAAAAATCTATGAAGAGCCCTGGGGTCAAGAATGTACTTGAACTTGCTCCCCGTGGGCTAGAAGTCAAAAAGGTATTGCATGTGTCCTCCTCCATGAGTCTAACGGGTTCCAAAGTGGACATACTGGGGATTTAACCTCGTTAGACCCAACTGTACTGTACATCACATTTTTTTTTTCAAGTAGATTGTAGATTGTATTTTTTGTAAGATTCTTGTGATCGTATTGTATTACTCTTTTCCAAACCTTTTCTTGATTCAACACACTGACCAAGTTCATGACTATCCAATGTGTTCTAACATGTTAATAAACAGAAACTTTAAGGTGAAGTTACATACTGTAGTGCATAATTAGTAGAGTCTGGGTCTCCAGTGCTTCAAAAATCTGTCCAGAAATCACTGTGTGGTCCTATGAAATCAGGGAGGTGATTTCAATCGGCGAGGCTAGGAGAAGATTCTGGCGATTGAGCTTAGAACCTATGTTGTAGCAAGTCTATAAGGATTGTAAAGATGCCTGGAAATTGCCATTATGACAATTTCCCCATTATAAGGGTGGAAAGCTGTTGCAGATGTTGGCCCCAGAGTCTTCCTTGAACAGCCACAGTTTCCAGAAGACTTTCCAAACCTACTGTACTGTACCAACTGCCTGGATGACTAAGTCTTACGCTCAGGGTTGGCTGGTAGAAATGGGCTAGCAGACCAAAGCCCTTCTGTCTGTCTTTTTTTTTTTTTTAAGCATTCACATTAGATTCTTTTCTCATTCATTTTAAATGTCTTCCAAATGTCATAAGGCAGGTATTTATAGATTGTTCTTTTTTTTTGTACTCATGTAAGTAGAACGTACAGTACATAGAATTGTACGGCAGATTTCAGGCCGCATTAGTACCAATTGATTTTTTTTTTATTTATGGTGTAACGAACATGAACCAGGTAGGTTGTTCATTGTAGTATGCTTTTTTCACTCAAAATTTGAGGTGACTTCATGGTTAGCACTGTGGACTCACACATCCAGCATTGGGGGTTTGAATGTGTGTGGACTTTGAACATTACCCCTAGTGCTCAGGGTGTTTCCTCCGGGTCGTCCGGGTTCCTTCCACAGTCCAAAGACATGCAGTGTTGGCTGATTGGAATTAACAAATTTCCTGTAGGGTATGACGGGGTTTGTACTGTAAGTCTGCTTGTGCCAAGTGACGGGCACGCACCCAATCCAGGGGGTTAGGAAAGCTGTTGCATGGTTTGCACCGAATGAAAGCATTTACGTTTATAACACCAGATGTGCTAACATGAGTTTCGTCTACAAGAGGAAGAAGAAATGGAGAAATGGCAATGCTTCATATTGTAGATAAAGTTTTATGTTAACTACCTTTACTGTATGTATAGTGACTTTTGCAACAGTCTGTACATTTTAAAGTCTGCTAGTCAGCCAAGTTGAGACAAAACATCATGAAGAATCATCTTATGGGGCATCTTGGGGCAGTGGTGGCTCAATCGGTTAAGGCTGTGGGTTTCTGGGTTACTGATCGGAAGGTCGGGGGTTCGAACCCCAGCATCGGCAAGTTGCCACTGTTGAGCCCTTGAGCAAGGCCCTTAACCCTATCTGCTCCAGGGGCGCTGTAAGCTGGCTGACCCTGCGCTCTGACCCCAGTTTCCTAATTGGGATATGCGAAGAAGAAATTTCGCTGTGCTGTAAAAAGTACATGTGACAATAATTGAATATTCTTCTTCTTCTTCTCTTCTTATGGGCTTTTTAACAACTTCTATACAGTGCATGAGACATTCAACTACACATGTTTACACAATTTGTCATTTCTGTATATAGTGTATATATTACTCAGTTCATTATTCAGAATAGAGACACTAGTGAGATCTTTGTTTAGTTTTTCAGTATTAGTTTATCTTCCTGTCCTTGAGCTGTCCATGGGGTTTGTAATGTCTCTCTTAAACTTAAACCATATGGATCATGCCTATGACTTCCTCCGCTTTAAATCAGCAGTTGTTTTTAAGGGTTGTGCTGAATCCTGTTCATGAGGATCATCTATTTGAAAATGTTCTTATGTGATTATAAATATTTCATGGAGATTGTGAAGCGTCTTCCATAATCAAGGGGTTTGACTTTGAATCAAAAGTCTGTGGAAGTAATTAGAGCAAAGCGGGGGAAAAAAAAAACAATCCTTGACGTTGGGACTCGGGTGCTTGTCGGCTTTAAAGTGTGGAATTTGAGGGCTCTAGAACTTTCTTGAGTAAAGCAGCTGTAAAAAAGGGCAGATGGTTGGTATTATCTTAAACGCCTGACCATGATCTAGTGAAAAGAGTAAGGAGTAAGAAGATGTGTTTGTATGGGTTCGCTTTCGCAAGTAGGAGTTGAAAGCTTGAAACAAGAAATACTTAGAAATAATACACATTACTGGACATTTATGGATGTCTTTTCATATTTTATAGAATGATCGGCCAGGAGAGGCTGGGCCAAAAGGAGCAAAAGGACACAGAGGACCTGAAGGATTAATCGTGAGTAAATAAACACCAAAACTAATATTTTCATCAAAATGCCTCCTGTCCTGCCATATCATTGCACATCTTATTGTACATCCTGAACACAGTGCTGTCTGTCTGAGGGGTGTTCAAGTCAAACCGGGACTTTTTATTATCATTATTATTATTATTATTATTATTATTATTATTATTATTATGTTATTTTGCAGTATGACAGAACAGTTATGAGTGTAAAAACTCCCTTATTTCTTTATATAATCCTTTGCTACACTAATGCACCAGAATTTCACTAGTGCTTGGACACCATCAAGGTAGAACGTTTTTGGTCTAGAGAGAGTTGATTGGCCGAGCTCTCTCAGTGGGGAAGGATGAGAGGTACTTAGTGCTCCGACATTAATCACGGCTATACGTCAGTGAGCTCTGTCCTCCGAGTGTGTTACGCCGCCCTCAACGGAGTGTGAGCGAGCAGTTCGAGAAGATGCGGTTGGCTGGCGTCATGTGATTCGGAGGAAACACGTGATGGTCTTCGGCCCTCCCGCTGAATGTTTTAACAGGAAAGACTGGAATGGGCTCTCATCACTGTACTGTGCTTGAAGTCTTCTGTGAACATCAGTCGATTTTACCAGAAATTCAGCAGAAATTCCATCACATTTCCCGGTTTGACAGCCCTCGTATTTTTCATGTCTGCACTATTTTTCCTACATTTCATTCTCAATTTGGTTTTGGTGTTTCCTTCGCCAGTTGTTAACTTTCCTGTTCATCATAGGGCAGTGTAACAGCTCCTTCATGTACTATATGCAGGGCACTTTGCCCTTGTTGGAATGCCTGAACTCAGACACCCATGACTGGCAAGTGTTGCTGCTATGATTGACAGACGGGAGAGATTTTCCTATTGCAGTCATCCTGAGAGCACAGGCAGTTTTGGACATGGACTGTCTCTGGCATCATCTGAATTTAATGTTCCCATCTGCAGACGAACGCTATTATTTTGTGCAACACAGAAGGCTTTTTCACAGCTCACAAATGACACAGAAGAGGCCAAGTTTGAGAACACAGTGTTCACCAGACGCTTTTATGCATGTCAAATAAAAACTAAAAAAAATGATTTAATAGGTTTAAAAAAAATTGGTTACTTCTGACATGTGAGATCAAGACCAAAGCAGTTTTAAAAAAAAAGAAGAAATTCTGAATCCCGTGTTTTAAATGTGTATATACATACTGGACACACATATTGGACCTGAACTGGATGTTGTCACATCGGAGCTGCTTGCTCTCAAGCAGAAATTCCACCATGCTGTCCTCTGGACGCTATCCATAAAGGAGGAGACACTCAAAAATGCTCTTATTTGGAGTGTGATGTCTCCAAAAGCTAGGATCGACATTTCCCTGGTAGGTCTCCTTCTGTGCAGGAAGAATAAAAGGTTCGCTTGGTTCTATCCAAGGCCAGTGCTCTGGAACGAGCAAATAATACTAGCAGTTTACAGTATGTGTGAACAGTTGTGCAAGATATTAGGCATACTGTAGATATCAGAGTATTAAGTACATGCACAGTTTTAATGTTTCCCTTTCTCATGACCAGGGACCTCCTGGACCTCCTGGCCCTCCTGGAGCTGATGTAAGTTTGCCATGAACAATCAGACTTATAGTCTCTATAACACCTTGTACTGTATCTTGCATGCAATACAACAATGTTCACAATAAACACATTCACATCCACCCTTTTATTTCTCCTGAGCAAATACATACATACAGTATGAGAATATACTAAAATTGCTTCTTTAACATAAGCATTGGTAATATTAGATTTTAGTAGAAGTAGTGCAAGCATAATAAGCACTGAACCAGTTTTCTTAACATAATTTACTTTTTAATCAAAACCAAAGAGCGTCTTGAAACAAAGTCTGAATTGTTCTTTTCCGAACAATGGTTCCAGACCCGGAGCTTGCAGTCTGGACCAGGACCATTTTCTTGCAGTGGAAATGAAATTAAAGTGTTTGACTCACTTCAATCCGCCAATCACTTTGAGCAATGAGCAATTTCACTTTTAACCGGTTAAATCCTGGAATAGTTTCACATAGCTGACATTGTTTAGTTAACATTAGATATCTAGCAATTACACAAGTTTTGCCGATGGATATCCAATGGATTTTCAGTTGTTTTACATCATAACTCTTATAATGTTTAATATGCGTTGTATTAGAAAAAAGAAAGAAAAATTCGAAAGAGTTATACAGTATATATGCCCTGGGATTCATTTTACTAATATTATAAAAGGCAAGTATTAGATTTTTGTAAGTAAATATCTGACAGTTAAAAGAAAAAAAACATTATTTTGGTAAAGTTAACCTTAAAATGTTCTTTACGTAATTTTTTTATAAATAGACTAGATGTGCATGTGACTTCATTTGCGTGGAATTTAATTGCACACTCACAAACGTGTCCTAAAAAATGTACAACACCAGCATGAACTCGTGATTTTTTCAAGGTCGATTTTTCTATGATATAAGGGCATTTTACTGTTAAATTTCACAGTAGCATATTTTCTCTTCCCGTGGAACTGATAGTGATTAAACAAAGCCTATATGTCACTTCAAGCTCGGCCAAATACACCTGTAAAAACCTCGTTAAAATTCATTCAGTAGCTTTTATGTAATGCGTGCACAAACAAACAGACAAAAATCCAAAAACCATCTTGATGTCTTCTAGTACTCATCTTACATCCATCCAAATAATGTTATCGCAAATATCTTCAATGTACAGACATGCCCACTTTACGGTTTTATTATATGTACTGTATACATATCTATAGTCTTATTTCTCTTTCAGCTTGAACAATGTGGTGGTCCTCCTTATAGATTTACAATAATTGCATTTGGCAGAGACCTTTATCCGGAGTGACTTAAATTTTTCTCTCATTACATCTGGACAGTTAAGGGTTAAAGGGCCTTGCTCAAGGGCACAACAGTGGGAACTTGGTGGTGGTGGGGTTTAACCCTGTGACCTTCAGAGCCATAGTCCTACAGTACAGTATACCTTAACCACTGAGCTACGCTTGTCTCTAATACTAATTAAAAAAAACAAAAACGAAGTGTTTGATGCTTACTTTTCAAGATAAGGTAAACATATATTGTCGAACCAATGGCAAAGTCATACCACATGACTGACCACGCAACTGACCACATTTACTTCAAAATTTTTTTTACATTTTTTAAAACTAAATTTAAATCAGTTAGACATTAAAAAATATGCATTATGCAGTATAATTTAATATAATTCAAACCTTTAAAATGTTGATGTATTTTTGAATGAGTGCACTTCTCCTTTTAGTACTGCACTGCCAGATTATTATATTTATATCAGATTTATATCATGGTCAAGTAGCATAACTAGCTCGGTGGTTAAGCTGCTTAACCTTAACCCCTTCCTAGGGGTGGGGAGTGTTTGTTGTGTATTTGTCGCCTGATGTGCCCAATGACAACTGGATGGACATGTACGCTTTTATACAAGTTATAAGATTTTATACTTTTTTTTTTTTTTTTTTTCATTTTTTAAATAAGAATCTGGTTTCTCCATGACCTTGAATCTGGTTTCTCCATGACCTTGAATGTGGTTAGAGATAGAATTGGAAGACAAGACAAGATGATTTATTGTGCTTTTTCTGTTTTTTAAGGACTGTGAGATCCTGGACATCATCATGAGGATGTGCTGTGAGTAAAGCATTTCTCTGAAAATCTTTTCCATAAGACTCTTTGACATTTGTTTAACCTGAGCTGTTCTTATCAACGTTCGACAGAATTTGCAAATAAAAAAGACGGGAAAATTCTGAAACACAAGATTCTGGCTGATTGTTTATTCAGGTCTTGTTTCTCACAAGTTTTTTTTTTTTTTCTATTTTCCTTTCAGCTTGTTGTGGTGAGTAGGCTTCCCTTCTTTTGCTTTGAAGTGCACAAGAGGAAATAACACTGTTTGGTTTGGATTAGAACTTGTTGATCTTAGAAAGACTGGAACGAGGTATTTCAGATGTGAGGTTTTAATGCTTTGTGTGTGTTTAGAGTGCAAGTGCGGACCGCTGAACATCACCTTCGTCGTGGACAGCTCTGAGAGTATCGGAGAGAACAACTTTGCCATTGCTAAGGACTTCATCATCGCTGTGCTCGACAGACTGATTCGAGATCAGCATGTCAAAGTAAGGCTCCGTCAGTGACCGTTGTCACATTTTTGTAATAATCAGAAATGGAGCGATCAGACTCTAGTCACTCACCTCCTTTTATGTTGTGTGCAGTTTGGGCCGGACGATTCCCACATTGGTGTGGTGCAGTACAGTGGAGAAGATGCTCAGGAGGCTGTGAGGCTTGGTGACCCCAACATCCACGACATTTCTGCGCTCAAGCAGTACGTCGGTCTCAGGAGTACACGTCATGGGATTATCGATTGTACTTTTGGTTTCGAAAATTCTTTCTGCCTGTATGTCTTATGTCTTATTTCATATTTCCCAGAGCTATTAAACAGTTGGTTTGGATAGCTCAAGCCACTTACACTGGAACAGCGCTCAAGTTTTCATGGGATAATATGATCAACCGGCTGGGTGCGGACCACGCGAACAGTTTAGTGCTGGTCCTGACTGATGGTCGTTCAGACACTAAAAGAGATAAGGTGGCTCTAGATACGTTGTGTGGCAAAGGCCTACAGGTAAGAAATGCGCTGCAGTTGAGGTCTTTAAAAATACATTCTGTTGTGAAATGATTCACTTTATCCACTTAATACATGGTGCTTGTCTGTTTTTGTTTAGTGTACAATTCTCTGATTATTTCTTCGAAGACGTACTTCTTTATAATGATAAACAGAACCATAAGGCATTTAAGACATGGCAAACAGTTCACATGTTCCCCCCGTGCTTGGTGGGTTCCTTCCGCATACTCTGGTTTCCCCCCAGAGTCCAAAGACATGCAGATTAGGCTAATTGGCGTTCCCAATTTGGACATAGTGTGTGAAATCACGTGTGAATGTTAACCGGTGGTCCCACCACAGTTGGGAATATTTCCAATGGTCACTATTGGCCTCCACAGTTCCTAGTTGGACTATGGAGGTTTCTTGATGAATGGATGGATGGATGGATGGAATCTTTATTATTCCAGTTTACTTTTTAAAAGAATGTAATTTTCTAATTTCTGTGACATAAGTCTTGTATAACACAGTGCCCTTTGTGTGCTAGGTTGTTGGTGTAGGCATTAGGGACTATGCAGGCAGAAAACCCAGCAGTGAGCAGGTGGGAGACGTGAGCTGCTCAAGTGACCCAGCCAAACCAGGCATCTCCTTTGTCCTTAACAACTTCGGCATGCTCCTGGATGATGCTTTCCTCACTAACTTGACCGAACAAATGTGTCAAGGTAAGATGCGGATGATGCGTAAAGTTTTCCTTCTTTAGGGAGAAACCGCTGTCTGTGGCACATGAAAAATAACTTTGTTTTTTTTTGTTGTTTTTCAGAAAAGAAATGCCCCACTTACACCTGTCCAAGTAAGTATTTGTTAATATTGGATTGAAAATAGACTCTGCCCTGTCTGCCTATGCTAGAGTAGAAACAGGTGAAAGTTTTAGCCAAAACTCAATATGACCAAAAGTATGTGAACACCTGACATCACTGGAATCATTTGTTGTTCTTCCCCAAACTGATACCACGACGCTGTAAAGGACGTCTTTGGCCTATACAGTACTATGGCATTACAGTTTCCCCTCGCGAGAACTTAAACCTCTTCCAGCATGATAATGTCCCTGTGCACAAATCAAGCTCCCTGGAGACATGGTGTGTTATGGTTACAGCAGAAAAACTTGAGTGTCCTGCTCAGAGCCCTGACTTCATCCCACCTTTGTGATAATCTGGAACGACAACTACATCCAGACCATCTGTGCCTGACATCACTAATGCCCCTGTGGCAAAGCAAGCTCAAATAATTGGGAAAAAAATCACACTGCAAAATCGAGTGGAAAGCCTTTCCAGAAGAGTGGAGGTTATTTTTATTATCATAGCTACGCTGGACTGAATCTGGAATGTGATGATTATCTGTAAATAGGTATGTAATTAGTCAGGTGTCCACACACAGTGCTTTGCATTAGTATTTATATCCCCTTACTTATGCTTTCGCTTTTTACATTTTTTTTAAAAAACAAATCTCAAAAGTGTGGCGTCTGTATTCAGCCCCCCTCTAAGAGTCATTACTTTATTTTTGGCCATATAGTGAATTTGCATATTTTATACATATAATACAGAAAAAAATAAGCTATTTTTGAAGTTTATGCAAAATGGAAGTGGCGAATCTTCCTTTCCAAAAATGTCAAGTTGTTAACATAAGGTGTTTTGGAGAGATGATTTTATACATGCACCAAAAAATGGCCATTTTCACTTAAAATGCCAATTATTCATATTTCTTTATGAATTGATGTAAGCGTCTATGCTTATGATATGACATGTGACCTGTAAAATTTGTTGCTTGAATTGGTTTTCAGTAAATAAAAGACCTGTAGTGTCCACGTCTAATTCGTGTTGCAATATCTTAATAATTTTACATTTTAGAATTAAATTACAAACTTTTTTAGCTTTATGTCTTTACATGTCAAATCTAAATTGTCCAAGTTTCATCTGAATGACAATTAAGATTCTTGAAAGATTTAAATAAAAAATAAAAAAGTTAGACACTACAATACATACAAGGGCATGAAATGTTGAAAATATATATTTTTTTTCTGATAAAATATAAATGTGTATGCACCTACAGTAGGTGAGAATTATTTTTTCTAGTGTTTTGCGTTTACAACTAGTGAGAAACCATAGAAAGGACAGAAATCTCTTCTCATTCAATGTACGGATATTTTTAAGTGAGCTTTTTAAGTGAACATCATCACCCATATTCTTCACACTCTAAGAAATCGAGACTTTGTTTTTAATGACATTTACGTGTCAATGTGTGTTTCAGTTTCCTTTAAGGAACCCACAGACATCCTGATGATGATGGATAGCTCGGCTAGCGTGGGCGCCAAAAACTTTGAGTTGACCAAAAATTTCACGCAGAAGCTGGCGCACCGTTTCCTGACCGCGAAGAAAGAAAAAAATATTGCGGTCCGCGTTGGCGTCGGGCAGTACAGCGACACCGCTAAGATGGAAGCTTCCTATTCCACCAATTACACTGAACTGTCTGCTAAGATCGCAGAGGCCATGTTCCAGAATGCTGGCACGCAGGTGACCGAGGTGCTCAGTTTCGCCATTAACCAATTCAAGGGACCCCGGAACAAGAGGAAGAAGCTGGTCGTGTTTTCAGATGGGCGCTCGCAAAGCTTAAGCACTGAGCGGTTAGAGAAGGCGGTAAGCGACCTCAGTAGCCAAGGTATTGAGCTTTTCATTGTTGCTGTGGAGAATCAGCTGGACGAAAGAAACCTGCAGATCTTGGCAAGTCGTGGACGGCGCGATGACAACATCTACGCCTCGCGCCATCTAATTAGAGCTCCTGATTATCGCTCCTTGCTTAGGGGAGTCTTTTACCAAACTGTGTCGCGGAAGATTTCACTGGATTGAGTAGGAAGGTGATGTTGTGTCTTCTGAATAAGCAGAAGCTGATTGGGTATTGGGTGGGTAAAAAGTAACAATTACAAAAAGGGGTGGGGCAATAGAGCACACGTAACTTTTTTTAATCATTAAATTGTGAACCATATTTCTTTTTACACCATGTAGTTATATATATGTCGTTTATGTGCCTTTGGAAGGTAAAGGGATTAAAAAAAGAACTTCACAGTCATCATGTAACAGCATACGCATTTCTCAGATGTTAGGATCGTTCGTTATAGGCTTCATCAGATTTTGTTTTCTGAACGACTTTTTTTTTTTTTTTTTTAAATACACTACGCTTAATATACATGATCAGAAATCCTGGTCAAGTCGACTCATCTTTATCTCCTCTTTTGTACATTTCATACAAACTGTCACTTGAAAGTAAATGTGGTGCTACCAGTGTACACTCAGGCTCATTTAAATGCAAAAGCAAATTTTTAATTTGTCGTAGTGCCTTAAACCAAAGATTGTTGTTAGCGCTGGAAATGTGTACAATTTTCTTTGTTATAAATGTATTTCAAATTAGTCATGGGGATGCCGTGGAGGATTTTCAATAAAGAATGCTTCACCCACTAAAACTGTGTCTTTTGCGAAACACTAATCAAACTCCCACTCTGCAGCAGTGATCATTACAAGAGTTAAACAAAATGTTGGTTTAGTGCCAATGTACCGTTATTAATAAAATCTTGTAATGGATTAAAAACTTTGAGACCCAGAGAGTTTGTCTGAAATGGTTTAAAATTAGAAAAAAAGCTAATTATAGGGGGGAAAAAAGCTATATATATTATATATATATATATATATATATATATATATATATATATATATATATATATATATATATATATATGTCATTTTTAGTGTCTAGTTTTTTGTTGTTGTTTTTTTTGGTAGAAAATACATCATAGTATTTAGTGCAGTTTGGTTGAAAGACCATGCCTGAAATCCCTCCTACATCTGCTGTAATTTCCTATAAATAAAGCCTGTGAAGAATATTTTCTCCCACCAACCGCCACCCCATTTCAACATTATTTCTCATGTGCACAAAATGTCAGGGGCAGTTGGACATTGCGATGTTGGGAGACGCGGGTACACTACACCTGTTCAATACAATAAACATATCAATAAATTAAACTACTGTGTAAAGGTCATATTCTATTTAAGTTCAAGTTCATCATTACTTTTCCAAAAAAAATGAAAATGCTTGTATGGCAGCAAAGGAAGCAATACAATACAATACATTACATTATTTACCATTGAATTTTTTTGATCATACAAATTCAATTCAATTCAATTCAGTTTTATTTGTATAGCGCTTTTAACAATTGACATTGTCTCAAAACAGCTTTCCACAATCAAAAGAATTATTTAAGTTTGTATGGAATGTGAATGTGTATGAATCAAAATGGTCAGATCGTCCCTGGTGAGCAAGCCCGAGGGCGACAGTGGCAAGGAAAAACTCCCTGAGATGGTAATAGGGAACAACAGGGAACCCATCCTCATCTGGGTGAAACAGATAGCAGGAAATGATCTGCATTTATACAGTGTTAAGTGTTAGGTTCAGCTATAATAGTTGATGTTAATTGATGTTATAATAGTTGATGTAAAATGGAGTCCAGTAGTTATTGGAGACTCAGATAGACTTGTAGAAAGTTCCAGTCCTGAACTATCGAATTGTCAAGTCCTCAGAGAAACAGCTGACAACACCAGTCGAGGCCAGAACCGTCTTCTAAGTAGATAGAATCATCCCCAGACACCAGACGCATCCCAAAGAGACACACGGGGCATCCATGCGACGAGACCTCCAACCAGAAACCGGGCACCAGGATGGATCAGACAGGTCCGGAGGGCAGAGGGAGTCTGGATCACTGGCAGCTCAGGAACCACATGTGTAGCTCGACAGAGAGAGAGAGAGAAAGAGTGAAAGGGGGAGACAGGGGGAGAGAGGAAAGAGAAAGAGGGGGAGGAAGAGAAGAGGAGCAGAGATGGCAGTTAGGTTTGGTCACAGTCACAATGTCTAATGTGAATGTATATTTACTGTAGAGTGCAAGCAGGGACTCCGGCAGGACTAACTATGACGGCATAACTAAAAGGGAGAGCCAGAAGGAAACACAAACATGAGGGCTCCCTGAGATGTAAAGCAAACAATCACCTCACTATCAACAAACCTGAGTGATCAAACGAGACTGAGGAAGACAGCATCTAAACATACCAGTTCACCATAATACTCTACGTCCATGAGTCCCCCAGATCTGCTCCTTTACCTTATGGCAAATCTATTCATAAAAATGCTTGGCTAAATAAATAGGTTTTGAGCCTAGACTTAAACACTGAGACTGTGTCTGAGTCCCGAACACTATTTGGAAGACTATTCCATAATTTTGGGGCTTTGTAAGAAAAAGCTCTGCCCCCAGCTGTAGTTTTCATAATACGCGGTACTGACAAGCAGCCTGCATCCTTTGACCGAAGTAGGCGTGGCGGATCGTAAGACACTAGCAGTTCGCTCAGATGCGAGACTGCGGCGCGAGACCATGTAATGCTTTATATGTCAAGAGTAGTATTTTAAAATCAATGCGAAATTTCACAGGGAGCCAATGTAGTGAAGATAGGATAGGGGTGATGTGCTCATATCTTCTGGTTCTAGTGAGGACTCTCGCTGCTGCATTCTGGACTAGCTGAAGCTTGTTTATGCACCTAACTGAACAACCAGACAGTAAGGCATTGCAATAGTCCAACCTAGAAGTGATAAAAGCATGAACTAGTTTTTCTGCATCGTTTACCGACAATATATTTCTTATCTTGGCAATATTTCTGAGGTGAAAGAATGCTATCCTGGTGATATTATCTACATGAGCTTCAAATGAAAGGCTGGAATCTATAATCACACCGAGGTCTTTTACTGTTGCACTTGATGGAACAGAAATGCCATCTAAAGTTACGGTGTGATCTAGGATTTTACTTCTAGCTGTATGCGGTCCTACGTATGACTAGAACTTCTGTCTTATCCGGATTAAGCAGAAGGAAGTTAATTAGCATCCAATTTCTTATGTCCTGCACACATTGCTCAACTTTAGTAAGATGGTTTTTCTCATCAGGTTTTGTTGAGACGTATAGCTGTGTGTCGTCAGCATAACAATGGAAACTAATACCATGCCTATGGATTATGTTGCCCAGAGGAAGCATGGAAAGGGAAAAAAGCAGTGGGCCTAAAACTGAACCCTGCGGAACACCAAACTCCCTAGAGAACATGCAGAATAATCACCATTTAAGTCTACATACTGATAACGATCGGTCAAATAGGATCTGAGCCAGGAGAGGGCTGTACCCTTAATTCCTACTACATTTTCTAATCTGTGAAGAAGAATAGCATGATCAATGGTGTCAAAAGCTGCACTGAGGTCGAGTAATACAAGCATAGTTACACAACCCTGATCAGAGGCCAATAGGAGGTCATTTACTACTTTAACGAGTGCTGTTTCTGTGCTGTGATGATAGCATAATGAAGTAGCATTTCTTTGCATATGCCTAAAAATTTTGTAGAAAACTATATAACAAACATAAGAAGACAAAGGAGAAATAGGAATTTATTTACAAACTAATGTCATGGGATGGGAAAAGAGTTTGTAGATATAGTTAAAAAGGTTAAAGCTAAAAATAATCTGATCTGTTTTAATGTCATCAGTGATATTAGTATTTCAGGTTGAAGCCGTACAGTATGTCTGACTGTCTTTCTGTATGGCAGAACTCTGTGTCTAACTTAATAATTAATACAAAGAAATAGAATTTTGTAAGGTTGAGTATACGCTACCTTATGTTTACCTTAAGTACAAAAGTGGTTCACAAATATGTTCCCTTTTCGGTAATCTGAGAGTTAATTTCCAGATGAGAAATAAAAAAAACTTAATCTGATAAAGATTAAAGTTGTGTCTTATTCATATTTAAATTCAGCCCAGAATAGTTTTTTTTGACAGATTGATACGATTTCGATATTTTGATAGATTTAAAACGTTCCAGTCACTTTTCTGTAACAGTGTTTGTATATACAGTATATAGATGTAGAAACACATAGGCTGATAAAAGAATGACGAACAACCGCAAATCAGTTTTGACTTTTTTAATAAACAGTAACGAACAAAGGCTTAAGGAAAACATTAGCCACCAAGCTGTTAATAACCACCAGTAACCTGTAACATTAATAGTCTGTTAAAATATAGGCAAGTCTATGTATTAAAACAAATGTAGTCTAAAGGCTACCAGAAGACATTTTATTTAATTACTGTACATCTTATTTTAGTTACATTATTAAGAGGCAATTATATTATATGTACAGTACATATGGTCTTAAAAAGGGCATGAAACTGTAGCACATGGAAAAGATGCATTGTTTGTTCTATGCTGCTTTTCCGCTCGAGTGCCTGTACCAGTCTGCCCATTCTCCTCTGATCTCTCTCATCAACAAGGCTCTGGGACAGGGGGTGTGGTCAAGCACCACTCCTACACCTGGGGGGAGTTTGCTTAATGAGTTCTTTGTTGCAGTGATGAAGGAAAAGGGAAAAGATACAGGTACTGTAGGAGAGAGGTGAATGATGACAGAGACAGAGATGAGCAGCACTGGACTGTGGAGTGTGTACTGTAAGTTTTAATAAGCATATAAAATCATTTTTAAGATCTTTAAAAGTCAATTCACATTTTTTCATATGATGCAGCTTTGTGGATGTTCCCTATTTATGTGACTTCAATATACTACTTCACCCATCTGGGTTGATCTCACATCTGTTTCTCCTCAACCTTTTAAATATTGGATGAAGTGTCCTCTAGAACCTTTGTATAGACTTTTTTTTAGACAGCTGAAGAGTGTGATCTCTTCCAGTCTCGCTACTATGAAGGTTTCTAACAGCCAAAGTACTGTAATGTCTTACACAGAAATAATCTCCCACGCACCAGAATTCTGGCCATGTTTTTTTAAACGAGGCCATGTCCACTGGGTTCAGTTAAGTTTTTCTCAATGCAAAGTCAGAACCTGGTAGACCTCCCATATCACAGATTTTACGTCTGCAGCTGATTTTGCTTGAACGCTTCTCATTTTGTTGTTTTGCTGCAGGTTTTGTGCAATCAAGAAAGCTATTAGTGAATATTTACAGTATGACAGACCTTCTTCTTTAGCTTGATGGACCCAGATTCAGGTTCAGACTTAACGTCCCCACCGTCACTTGGTACATCATTTTCTCTGATGAATCCCCTTTCTGATTGTTTGAGGGCATCCAAGAAAAAGCTTGCCCGGTGAAGAAAAGGTGAGCGTCACCATCAGTCCCGTTATCAGTCATGCCAACAGTAAAGCATGAGAGCGTTCATGTGTGGAGTTGCTTCTCAGCCAAGGGAGTGAGCTCACATACAGTTTTGCGTAAGAACACAGCCATGAATAAAGAACTGTACAAAAACATCCTCCGAGAGCAACTTCTCTCAACCATCCAAGAACAGTTTGGTAAAGAACAATGCCTTTTCCAGCATGATGGGAAACACAACATCAAAATTCTGGGTCTATAGCCAGGAAACTCCACAGACTTAATTCCCAGTGAGAACATGTGGTCGATCCTCAAGATGTGGGTAGACAAACAAAAAAAAGAAACTGACAGTGCTGCTGTATGTGGCCCAGAAGTTGATTGACAGCATGCCAGGGCGAATTGCAGCTCTCTTAAAACAGAAGGGTCAACCCTGCAAAAATTGTCTCTGCATAAACTTAATGTAACTGTCAATAAAAGCCTTTGATGCTTATGAAATGCTTGTAATTATACTTCAGTATGCCATAGTAACATCTGACAAAAAGATCTAAAAACACTAAAGCAGCAGAGGACAATGTTGAGGACTTTGAGATTGGGAAATGGACAGGACCGATCTCGGTACATCTGTACATTCGACACATTCCGTGAGCTTCACAGACAAAACAAGTACAATTATGAATTTATCTCTCTTGCCAACTCATTGGCTGTGGGAAAGGTGCTCAGAATGAACGACATAATCTCAGTGTCAAAATACAGTTTCAAAAGGAAGAAAAAATAATCAGGATAAAAATCTCTCCCATTAGACTCCGTCTTGTCCAGATCTTACTGATTTTTTCCCTTGCAGAGAAAACACATGGTCGTAAGTACAGGGATGGATGCCCAGTACATCCGTCATGAGGATGGGCTATTCTATGGAAAACTATTAGGAAGCTGAACATCTGGAGACTTTTTACAGCAAGCTTAAAAATGTTTGTACAGAAGTTGTTCAGTTGGTCCCGTTGAGGGGTCACCATAGCGGGCCACACATCGGATCCGCACAACAACTTGCTACAGGTTTTAAGGATGCTCTTATTGACACAACCAGCTCATTTTATTCGGGCTTGGGACCAGCACTGCTTCCAGTGGCTGGGGTTTGGGCGTTGCCTGGGAATCCATCCTGGGCCTTACACATGGTAGGCCAGAAGCCACACTTGAGGTATCATCCACAGGTTCTTCATGATCACGTCACACCTTGTGCCAGCATTCTCCAGCATTCTTCTCTCTACCATTGTGTCCCCGATCTTTCACTGAAAGGCCTTAAGAGAACAATATCTGAATAATATCTAAAAGGGTATCCGGCTGACGATTCTCTACAGTACATCATCACACATCATCTGCCTTACAGGTGTTAAGATACAGTACAGCACGTTTGTTAGTCAAAACAAGCCATTCCATACTAACTATTTTATACCACATAAAGTTTCCATTACTTTGTAACACCACAGGTACCCTCTCAGACAGGCCTATGGCTATACACATTGACTTTTAAAGCAGGCCCATGTTGGTTGCTAGGCAACGCCCTCAAACAAGTAATCAGTGCAAAATCTCAGCACCTGGTTGCGTGCCTTTATAAACAGTCCTAATGCTTCACTCAGTGCGTGGACATACTTTCTGTGTAAATTGTAATGGGTCAAAGCAGTCTGGCAGGATGTGTTAAGAGGTGACTCACTTTTGTCCACCTTAAAATACACATTCAGCCACCCATGTGCCAGTGGCGGTATGACGTCATCCCTTCTACCAATCCATCATGATAGAGTTTCACCCCTTGCTGCCAGCTCTGACTGGAACTCCCTGGCTCACTTCTTCAGGACCTTGTAAAGGAAATGTAAAATGAGCTAGCAACTTGTGATTTACTGTAGATGCACTATACAAATTGTGGCTCCAAGAATATAATCATTTCAATTGACCATCTCTGTCTGAGGTTCCCAGAGCTGCTTTTAACACTTTTTAGTCTTAGCTTAGGCAATCACAGGACCAGTAGACTTGTGCCAAGTGCCCAAACCAGATGTTGTCCCTTTGTGTGAGATCATTTTGAAATAATTTTGATTTTATTTATTTTTTCGTCAAGAAATAAGTAAATTGATGCCCAATATACAGTCGATTATCAAAGTCATCAACCTGAAAGTTAATACAAAGTTAATACAAAGTTAATAAACATTGTGTTTAAATGCCAACAATGGGTAAAACTAATTTCTAAATTTCTCCCAAGTGTATGATCTCAAGCACATATGAGCGAATAAAAATGTTAGGCACCTAAAGAACATCAATTCATCAATGAGGTCCTGTTTGGATAACATTGTAATTTTCAGCAGCTTGTTAAAGGAACATACAGTACATTTACATGTTCCTGTACAATCATTCCTTGTTCCTGGAGTTTGTGGTAAATGCAGAAGGAGCACATGGTTCAGATGAATTTGGCATTGCTGCTGAAATCAAAGAAGCCAATGGTACATTGGACCTTTTAAAGTCTTTAAGTTCATCAAGCAGTTCCTGATACCTTGAGGTTCCACATTTCAATGCTAAAGTCATTCTTGTGCAGCCCTCTGAGAACATCCTCATCCTCACTGTTTTCCTTTTGCTATTGACACAGTAGTATGTGCTGGGTATCCCCCACTGTTGTGCTCCTGGGTTCTGGTTTGACACATTCTGAGGCCAGATCTCATCAAGGATTTCCACAGGACCAGAGTGGGAACATCAGGAGCCGTTCCTAGAAGTGGGGGGTTATGTAAAGTTGCAGGTGTCAACACCCCTGTGAGGACAACAGAATGCTGTGAGGGCATTGTTGGTTAGCCAAGATATGAGTGTAAGCACCCAAGTTGCCAGTACAAACCCAGAGTTAATGGAGGCTTTAACTGCAGAAAATGGGGATTATTATGCAACTCCATAAACCATATACTGCTCATGGTTTTGTAATGTGAAGTACAACAGGCACCTGGATTTGGTAGTGAGCCGTATACAGCAGACTTGAATAGATTTTGGATTTGCAAGATTTAATATGCAATCTTAAGCAGAATCTTAACTATAACAGTAACAGTAGCTTAATATTTATGTGACTGTCTGTACATGGGCTGTGCAAACTTGATGCAGTTTTACATTTCAATAACTGTACATCCCCCACACACAATTCCATAGAGGGTAGACTCTGGTTATTCTGTGGAAACCAGGCCTTGTTGGAGTGTAGGAGTGGTTTAGGAAGGGGCGGGTGTTTGGCAGAATATGTTAGGCTAACAACTCCCAGCTGCCAGGTCTCCAAGCAACAAGAACCAACATCTGCAAGAGATCGTCTGCAGAAGGGCTTTAAGGATGATGGATGAAAGTAAACTGGGGAGGGGGGAGGGGGGGGGCTGGACTGCAACAAAAATGGAGAACAGAAAGATGCCAAAGAGTTTTTTTTTTCTTTACAAATAATTATAATCATAATAATCATAATAATAATCACCTTAAAGTGAATAATATGCAGGAGAAAGACAAAAATACCAAAGACCAAATCCACAATGTGTTCCAAATGTGCTCATAATAAAAAAAATAAAATCTAGTGATTGCAATGGTTTTGTTAAAAATAAATAAATAAATAAGTAAATAAATAAAATAAATCTTGACTGAAATCTGCAGTAAACACTTCTGTGGAAAATGTGAGTCATGTACTAACCACTGAAAGCTGGCCGTCCACCAGTAAACAGAAGCAAAGTGGATGAAGTTCACATGGCTGGTAATTTTTATAGTAAGCTTAACTTTTTAAATTTGAAATGTTACATATTTCGCTCGGCACATGATTTCACTAAGTCAGCAAAGTCACACTCAAAAACCTCCTGTGTTTCCTCTGGCCATACATCAAGTGACACCCAACCAACCAACCAACCAAACAGCCATAAAACGACAGCTTGTTTGCATCAGGGAGTGACTCAGTGGAAGTACCCAGTCACCCATTAATATTGTACTCTTTTATAGCAAGACTCTTCTAATCTTCAGCTGAGACATTTTTTCCCACTGACTACGAGACTCCGTTCTTTTGAATAACCCTACTGTTTAGATGTCCTCGGAGATGTACTGTAGCTGTCTTAAATTAGAAAGCAGAAAGCGGAGAGGGGAAATGGTTATGTAATGGTAATTGCTGAATCCCATTAGATTCAAATACAGTGCATGTTGAACGTAGTACCATTACATGCAAACTAATGGCACCTTTTCACTGTGCACCAATTTGGTGCCTTTATTTTTTCACAACTACATTATACCATTTTATACTGTTGACCTTTTGTGGAGTGAATGGTACTAGATATGTCAGTGCCCTTTGCACTTTATAATGTGGTATTTAGTGGTGTAACTAAGTATGAATGCGTTCTTCAGATTGAACAGAATATGCAGGAATGAAGATCCAGTCAGATTGTGGATCTTTTCTTCTTTTTTTTAGGGCTTGTTTTAGAAAACATGCTAGTTTCAGACTAGATTTGGGAAAAATATTAAGGCTGAGAAGGAGTTTGAATCCAGCCTCAGGTCAGTGTGTGTAAAGTTTGCATGTTCTCCCCATGCTTGGTGGATTCCCTCTGGGCATTCCAATATTCTCCCACAGTGCTAAGTTAATCAGCATTTCTAAATTGCCTGTAGTGTGTGTGTGTGTGTGTGTGCGTGATTGTGTGCCAGTGGTTTGGCACTCCATCCAGGGTGTACCCCGAGTCCCCTGGGATCGACGCCTGGCCTCCCACGACCCTGGACAAGATAAGCGGTATAGAGAAAGAGTGAGGGTGAGCGATTATGAACAGACTTGCCAAGGTTTCAGGGTTATTAACCCAAATTGATACAAAGAAGAAAAAAGAAGAAATTTTTTTTAGCTTTTTCTCAGTTTGTTTGAGTGAAGCATTTACCATGGTGTACATTTGTAATTAAGAGGGCTATCTGCAATAATATCATGGAAGTCATGGAACAAAGATCAAGTTTCTTAACTTAGCCCTACGTGGCATCGTTGATGGGTAAAGAGTTTGTATAATTAGTTAAAAAGGCTGTAAGGTCAAGTATGTTACGCCAGAGAGTGAATCACACATGAGAAATCGAGAAAGTAGATCGAATACAGATGAAGTTTTGTCTGTATTATACTGTACCACTTCAGCGCTGTTATTTTAGCAGTGAAAATATGAACTAATCCCAGTAAATATATTCAGTTTGGTTTTTGTAATTAACATCTATTGGTAGGCGGCACGGTGGTGTAGTGGTTAGCACTGTCGCCTTGCACCTCCAGGGTCCGGGTTCGATTCCCCGGCCAGGCTCAATTCCCATCTCTGTGTGCATGGAGTTTGCATGTTCTCCCCGTGCTTGGTGGGTTTCCTCCGGGTACTTTGGTTTCCTCCCACAGTCCAAAGATATGCAGGTTAGGCTAATTGGCGTTCCTAAATTGCCCGTAGTGGTTGAATTCGGTGAGTGTGTGTGTGTGTGCCCTGCGATGGGTTGGCACCCTGTCCAGGGTGTACCCTGCCTTGTGCCCGAAGTCTCCTGGGATAGGCTCCAGGTCCCCCGCGACCCTGAACACAGGATTAAGCGGTATAGAAGATGAATGAATGAATGAACATCTATTGGTGCAGGTGTTTATTTACATTGAGCAAGTACATTGAGTCATTGAGAACAAAGTACAAGTACATTGAGCAAGCTTATCATAACTTCACTTGTACTAAACATTTTAATTTCATTCATGGTGCAGGTTTAACTTCAGGCAAAATCCTAAGTAGTGCAAAAGTTTAATTAAATTCTGTCCAACCAGTTTTGAGTGATGATGTGTCCAACGTTGGCTGGACAGACATGCAGACAGACTGCAAAAATCTTTGTTTCATTCATTGGAAATTTTCGGAGACATTTTTAAATATGAACTTTTTGCATGTGTTGTTCATCATCTTTGAACCATCATTCGCTCCTGTTATTAAAAGAAAATCTTACTGGAAATTCACACAGGTATTGTAATGAATTGCTGTTTGAAGGGATCCAGAAGGAATGAAGGATTCATTTGCAACAACAGATAAACGTTCTCCAAAAAATTTAACCGAGTGCCACGTATAATTCTTTATGCATGCCGAATTTTGAATCCCAAATGAGATAAGCTGTATTTACTTAATCAAAACAGCAAAGCACGAATTTTATTGTTATTCCCTGGAATGCATAATAAAAAGTATAATTTTTTTGACAATTGATAAAATCTGTTTTTGCAAATCAACTCTTGCGTCTAAAGTGCAATCTCCTGGTTTGGAAAAGATTCTGACAGTGGATCTAGCAAACTTTTCTGTTTTTTCTGCACTGTAATATCCCCAAAAATTTATTATATAAATTATTATTAGACAGTTATTAATGTCAATTGTAAATAACATGATCTTAAATTTAGAAAAGATGTTTTGAAACATAGTTAGCATGTTTGCGCAGTCAAACTAGACAGAAGAAAAAAAGCTTGGCAAAAATTTAATCAGGACATCTGGATCAGAATAAAATTTCATAAGTAGCAAAAAAAAAAAAAAAAATAAGCCTTTTTGTTAATCAGGGTTAGATTTCCAGTGTTTTCATGGCATAGTGATATGGGTCGCATAATTGCAAATAGTTAATAATTTATTTCTGATTGAATTAAAGGTTAAAAAACCTAAAATTACTTTGAGATTTCAACAAATACATATACTGTACAAGGAGCTGTCAAGTTGAAAAGGACTTTTGATTGTGCAGAATAACATAACACAGTTATGAGAGTAAATACTTCCTTTATTTCTCTACACTATGCACTTACTGTATTCCGCTGTTTTACTAGTGCTTGGATACCATCAAGGTAGAGAAATGATCAGGCTGCCTGCTTCATGTCTGAAACGCTGGCCTCCCAAGAACTCCTTTAATGGTCCAAACAAGTGGAAAACAGCCGGGTTCCTGTAATGTATGAGTGGTGTTGGTGAACAATTGTGTGTAACTTTTACAAGGAACATTCTGCTTTAGGTTGACTAATAATGTGAAAAATTTATATCACCAAAGGTTGTTAAACTATACAGTAAATTCAAAAATTTCTAACTCCCTGCACACATTTTCAACTGAAAATGATCACTTCTACTCGTGTTAAAACATTCCTCATAGACACATATGCTGAAATTTATAGCACTTTCACAGCAGCCTTATCTGGATCTGAAAATGACTTAAATAACTAAAATAACCGTAGGGTCGACTGATTCATTCTCTAATGAAGCTGAAAAGAAATGTATAAAACACTGTATAATGTGTCATATGTAAATACTACTACGAGTCACTGAACATACAAATGATGTAACCCATACTTTGGAAAAGTATGCTACTTTATTGCTGCTCATTTCCCAATATACAGTGCTGTGAAAAAGTATTTGCCTCCTGTCTGATATTTATTTTGTACTGTATATTTGTCACACTTACCCTTACACTTACACTTTTACTTATTGTAAAATAACCCTGGTGGTGAGGAAAGTGAAGAGGACAAAGGCAGAGCAGAGGACAAAGTGGTGGAAGCTGAGAAAGGAAGAATGTTGTGTAGTCTTTAGGGAGGAGTTGAGACAAGCTATGGGTGGTCAGGAGATGCTTTCAGTTGACTGGACAACTACAGCCAATGTGATCAGGGAGACAGGTAGGAGGGTACATGGTGTATCATCAGGTAAGGGAAAAGGGGACAAGGAGACTTGGTGGTGGAATGAGGAAGTCCAGGAGTGTATACAGGGAAAGAGGCTAGCTAAGAAGAAGTGGGACACTGAGAGGACTGAAAAGAGTAGACAGGAGTACAGGGAGATGCACTGTCAGGTGAAGGTAGAAGTGGCAAAGGCCAAACAAAGAGCATATGAGGACTTGTATGCTAGGCTGGACAGTAAGGAGGGAGAGGTGGATCTGTACAGGTTGGCGAGGCAGAGAGATAGAGATGTGAAGGATGTGCAGCAGGTTAGAATGAATAAAGATAGAGATGGAAATGTACTGACAGATGCCAGGAGGGTGATGGGAAGATGGAAGGAGTACTTTGAGGAGTTGATGAATGAGGAAAACGAAAGAGAACAAAGAGTAGAAGAGGTGACTGTTGTGGAGCAGGAAGTAGCAAATATTAGTAAAAGTGAGGTGAGAAGGGCGTTGAAGAGGATGAAGGGTGGAAAGGCTGTTGGTCCTGATGACATACCTGTGGAGGTATGGAAGTGCTTAGGAGAGGTGGCAGTAGAGTTTCTGACTAGTTTGTTTAACGAGATCTTGGAGAGTGAGAGGATTCCAGAGGAAAGGAGGAGAAGTGTATTGGTGCCGATTTTAAGAATAAGGGAGATGTACAGAGCTGTGGCAATTACAGAGGTATAAAGCTAATGAGCCATACAATGAAGCTGTGGGAAAGATTAGTGGAAGCTAGGTTAAAGGCAGAGGTGAGAATTTGTGAGCAGCAATATGATTTTATGCCTAGAAAGAGTACATCAGATGCAGTATTTGGTTTGAGGATGCTGGTGGAGAAGTACAGAGAAGGTAATAAAGAAAGCGTACGACAGGGTGCCGAGAGAGGAGCTGTGGTGTTGTATGAGGAAGTCTGGAGTGGCAGAGAAGTATGTTAGAGTGGTGCAGGACATGTATGAGAGCTGTAAGACAGTGGTAAGATGTGCTGTAGGTGTGACAGAAGAGTTCAAAGTTTATGTGGGTCTGCATCAAGGATCGGTTCTAAGCCCCTTTTTGTTTGCTCTAGTGATGGACAGGATGACAGATGAAGTTAGACAGGAGTCTCCATGGACTATGATGTTTGCAGATGACATTGTGCTTTGTAGCGAGAGCAGGGAACAGGTAGAGGAAAATTTGGAGAGGTGGAGGTACGCTCTGGAAAGCAGAGGAATGAAGGTTAGCCGCAGCAAGACGGAATACATGTGTGTGAATGAGAGGGACCCAAGAGGAACAGTGAGGCTACAGGGAGCAGAGGTAAAGAAGGTGCGGGATTTTAAGTACTTAGGGTCAACGGTCGAGAGCAATGAAGAGTGTTCAAAGGAGGTGAAGAGACGAGTACAGGCAGGTTGGAATGGGTGGAGAAAAGTGTCAGGTGTGTTGTGCGATAAAAGAGTATCAGCGAGAATGAAAGGAAAGGTGTACAGGACAGTGGTGAGACCAGCAATGCTCTACGGCTTAGAGACAGTGGCACTGAAGAAAAGACAGGAAGCAGAGCTAGAGGTAGCAGAGCTGAAGATGTTGAGGTTCTCTTTGGGAGTGACAAGGATGGATAGGATCAAGAATGAGTTCATCAGAGGGACAACCCATGTTAGAGTTTTTGCAGATAAAGTCAGAGAGGCCAGATTGAGGTGGTTTGAACATGTTCAGAGGAGAGATTGTGAATATATCGGTAGAAGGATGCTGAGGTTGGAACTGCCAGGCAGGAGGTCTAGAGGAAGACCAAAGAGGAGATTTATGGATGCAATGAGAGAGGACATGAAGTTAGTTGGTGTGAGAGAACAGGATGCAGAGGATGGGGTTAGATGGAGGCAGATGATTCGCTGTGGCGACCCCTGAAAGGGAACAGCCGAAAGACAAAGAAGAAGATTTGTCACACATAAATGATTCAGATCATCGAACAAATTTTTATATTATTACACAAAGATAACCTGAGTAAAAACAAAATGCAGTTTTTAAATGATGATTTCCTTTATTAAGGGAAAAAAGCCATCCAAACCTGCCTGGCCCAATGTGAAAAAGTAACTGCACCCCAAAAAACTAGTTGTGCCACCATGTGGAGGAATTTTGACCCACTCGTCTCAGCAGAATTGTTTTTATTCAGCCACATTGGAGGATTTGGAATCATGAATGGCCTGTTCATGAATCTCAATCGGGTTTAAGGCCAATCCAAGGTCACTCCAAAACCTAAGATTTGGGTTTTTTTTTTAGCCATTGAGACGTGGACTTGATGGTGTATTTCAGATCAATGTCCTGCTGCATACCCCAAATGCACTTGATCATGAGATCACAAACTGATGGCCGGACATTCTCCTTCAGGATTTTCTGGTATAGCAAAGAATTCATGGATCCAGCAATTATGGCAAGTCATCCAGGTCACTACCACCACCATGTTTTTTTTTTTTTATTACCTTTACATATACAGTAGGACCAGGTATGTTTGGACAACTTTTTTCCCTTTAATAAGTGTAATCATCATTTAAAAACTCCATTTTGTTTTTACTTAGGTTATCATTGTGTAATATGAAATTCTTTGATCTGAATCATTTAAGTGTGACAAATATGCACAGTACTTTATTTGACTACTCAAAATAAACTCCATCATATGCGATGCATTTGTGCCATTGTTGAAGCCAACTCTAGAATCCTTTTTGGGACAGTTGATGATCTCACACTGAATGATTACGGTGATGACACCATTGACAAGAACCATGTGCACAGATGGATGAAGGGGAAACCAGTGTTGCAAATGCAGTCTTTTTAATGGAACTGTTGAGTCCTTTTTTTGGAGACCTTTTTTGTATCGTACAGTATATATCGTCTTTTGTATTATATTCGGTACAGCCCTTACAATCGATAAAAGCATATTTTCCTGTATTAAACACTTTAATCATGTTTGGGTACAGCTTTGAACACTATTTGGAAGACATGTTCACCCATTCTTCCAGCCAGATTTGCTCCAAGGTTCTTCAGTTGGGTAGGTTGTTTTTAAGTCAGTTTTCACTGCCATTGATGGGATTTAGATCTGAGCTTTCACTTGGCCAAATGTATCTTTATGTAACTAGTTAGCTACTTTTCCTTGGCTTAGTACTGTATGTGAGACAATTGGGGTCCTGAAAGTTGAAATTTATTCCAGGCTTTATTGCTTTATTATTATTATTATTATTATTATTATTATTCCCAGACCAAAGCAAGTTCTCTTGTAATAATTCTTTGTACTTTGCTTCATCCATTTTCCTTTTAATTTTAACAACAAAAAAACTAAACACATACTCTGAGTGTAAAAAGCATGATGCTGCCACCAGTTGGTGTTAATTGTTGGTATGTGTTGTGTTTGGTGGCATGGTGTGTTCGATTCCTGCCTCGAGTCTGTGTGCATGTTCTCCCCGTGCTTGGTGGGTTTCCTCCTGGGTACTCCAGTTTCCTCAGATAGTCCAAAGACGAACAGGTTAGGCTAATTGGTGTTGCCAAATTGCCCGTAGTGTGTGAATGACAAACGGGCATCAGGCTGGCGACCCAAATTATTAAGTAACTGCCACAGAAACGACGGGCATACAGTATCCCGAGGGTGGGGAGTATCAGTCGCCTGATGTGCCGAATGGCACATGGACGAACCAAAACACCAAAGAAAGTGCTTTGAAACTTATTCAAGTATAATATTTCAATCTTGGTCTAATCACACACACACACACAAAAAAAAAAAAACCTTAATAATGCTTATGCAGATGGTTATCTAGTTTTCAGTTGTTGGTTTCCTTGATATACTTGCTGACCAAAATTTTGAGAACACAGGTTTGCCGAAAAATACTGACAAGAAGAATACGCATATTTATAATTTAATATTGTTGGATAAATCAGATTCCAAAGGGTTTAAATACTTTTGCAAGCTACTTTGCGATGCAAAGTTAGATTAGTGTTTAGTAATAAGATGAGTTTAGCAACTTACAGGGTTGTTGAACTATAAGTTATTATTATTATTATTATTATTATTATTATTATTATTATTATTATAAGTATTTGTAATTTAAATAAATTCTCTTGAACATTAGAAAGACTCAGTATTCAGCATTTTTTTTTCTCAGATGGTGAATGTGTGGAAAGTAAGGGTTGGTCATCGTTCTGTGTGGGATTTTATTCTGTTGCAAGGAAAGGGAAAGTGTAGTCATACCTTGCCTATGAGTCATCTACTGTAGGTCTTAGGGACAGAACAGACCCAGTCCTCATGTCTCTCGCTCTGTCCATTTCTCTCTCTCTCACTCTCTCTCTCTCTCTTTCTTTCTCCCTCTCTCCTTTTAAAGAAAATGAGTCCTCTTTGCCAAGACAGAGGATAAAGCATAAACAGTCCACTAATCCTGGCTGTGCTCCATCTACAGTCTGTACTAACATGTTTTTTCTTTTCCCCTTTTTATTAACTATTAAGGAACCTGAACATTTGAAGGTATCATCGCCTCTCCTGCGAGCATCAGAGCACGCAGCTATACATACTGTACGTTAGTCAAATATTCTGGTATCTGACCATGATCAGCAAAAACCTTCTCTTTGTTGAAAGATGAAACACTGAATCATGATGAATGGGAAGTTTGTGGTTTGAACCCATGCCCAGTGGATTTTTTTTTTTTATTGCGGTGCTGGAGAAGTAAAAACTAAACAAAAAAACCTCAGCCTGCTGTCTTTATGGATAATATTAAATGCAATTAAGTAAAAGACAAAATCACAGTCGAAAAGCAGCATCACTGAGAACGAACAATCTAACCGCATGCATTATCTAACCACACGATGTAACGATCTTGACGTTCATAGCCAGACAGATGTTGAGACAATCTCAAAGTCTGTGCTGTTTCTTGTAAGCTCAGGATTGCATGTAAACAGTGATTGTGTTCTGCATATTACATGCATTTTACCGCACACAGTCAGAAGATTAAAAAAAGGCAGATTTAAACACAGACAAAGGTTATTTCTATCGGTATGCTTTTTAATTAGGATTGTTTGAGAGAACAGATGACTAGGAGGAACTGAATAAATATATAAAAGTCTAGGGTGGGGTGTGGGAGCATTTGCTGTGTATATGTTATGTACTGACTTCCTGATTCGTCAACGATGGCAGTAGTTGTAAGCACCTATCCGCGTTCTGGCATCCTTTCCTCGATTTTGTTTAAATCCTATTAAAACAACCACAGCTGAGTGACTGCACTTAATTCCCTCAGAAAAGAGCTCACGGGTACGACTGCTCCTGTTAAGCCTTATTTGTAAAAGCAGTGCTTATGACTTCTACTGTATAAGGCGATGATGTCGTTTACACAGTATAATAAACATGCTATAGTAGGAGAGCTACAAAAGCCAGTGCATATGTGTTTGTATAATCCTCTTCCCAAGCTTAGTTCAGCACAATATATCATGTCCCATGGACAAGCGTGGAGTGGAGCGAGCGAGTGAGTGCCAGACTCCTCCATGCTCTTATGTAAGATGAGATTAGAGGGGGGGGGGGGGGCAGCGGTGACCTGGTGAGCAAATAGGAGACATCCTTTCTTCATTCCCAGAGCTCTTTCAACTTGAGAATGGCTGTGACGAGCATTTTTAAATAGGTACTGAGATACATATGCGGTACAGCCGAGTACCATTAATGAATTCAACACCAGATAAAATGGATAACATGAAGGATTTTTTTTTATGGAAAATGCAAGTAAGATGGAAAAACTCATCTCGAATTTGATGCCAGTCCAACAATTCATGCACAATCAACCTACCTGTGTGTTTTATTTTTATGTGTAGTTATTTTAATGATTTATTTTTTTGGTAGACATTATTTACACTGTTTAGATTTTTGCAAAAAGCAATGGTACCAGGATAGCTTTCTTTTCCTATTGCACATCAAAATCCCCAGCTGCTTCAGAGACCTTTTTCTTTTTTTTTTTATATGTTTGGCAAATTCTTAACATTGTCTCTAGGGATCTGCTCTCAAAATGAAGTGTTTCCGTGAGTCACTGTAATTGGAACAGGGCATTGCTGTGACGTTCTGTGAAAATAGCTGCCCAGAGAAGCTCAGTATCAGCAGCGGTACAACTCTGAGAGGAGATTCACATGAGAAGCAGGCACATTTGTTGGTTTGTAAATGAAATAGGACTTTTTGGTAATTTATATGAGTGACAATTTATCAAAAACGCACATGTTGAAAACACACAAGTCTAATCAGAACAACAAACTTGTGCAAATTTAACACTTGTATAAATGAATGCAGTGATTCAGAGTAATAAACCAGACTATCATCTTAATAATTAATTACATATGCACTGCCTGGCTAAAAAATACACACACTCGATAAAAATTCCATTCGACTGCCTGTAGCTTTGATGACACCATGGCAGCGCTACACCAGACTGATGCAAGGTCACAGCCGTTATTTCCATCCATCGTTTTTTTACATTCAGGTCGTCAGCTGACTTCATTTTATTGCCACATAACGTTACTGAGCCTAGATCTGAGCAACCGAAGCAACCCCAGATGCCTCCAGAGGCTTGTACAGTGGCCACTATGCATGATGGTGCATCCCTTCTTACCCTGACACGCCCATTACTCTAGAATAGACCACATGACCTTTTCCCATTGCTACAAAATCTTTATGCTCCCTAGCAAACTGAAGCCTTGTTTCCTGACGGGTCTCACAAAGTGGACACACAGCTGTCACAGTCCCAATCCTGTCACATTTTGTGTGTGGAAATGCGCTTATTTTGACTATTACACATGGCCCTGATTTCCACTGTTGGAGTTTTATGATGCAACTTCATCAATCGATTAAGTGATCTCCGATCACGATCATTCCTAATTTATGTTTGACTACAATTCCTCTGGAACGTTGACAGTGCACAGTTGTAAAAACATGTCCGACAGTTCTGAACCCAATTCCAGTCATTTTAAATCTCCTTAGTTGTTTTCTTTAGTTGATGCAGGCCAATAATTCGAAACACAGTAACATCTTCTCCATGACCTTGGGATATGCCTTCTGACATGAGAAGATGCTCATGGCATCAGTTAGAGTTAAAAGAACTGTTGCACGCTGAAACATTCCAATCACTGCAGTGATTATTCAATCATTATCATAATTATCTAAAGTATTTGCTTATATAAATCTAAATGGACACTCAAGAGGAATGTTCTAGATGTATTCACTTAGAATGATTTGTAATAGGCATTTGATTACTGTTTGTTGGCCTATATGGACATTGCATACAAATAACAGTCTATATCAGATTTTCATCATAGACAAAAATACTTCAGCACAGCTTTTATTGCACAAAGTTTTTTTTATTTATTTAGTTTTCAAAAATAAGCTTAAAAGAAGAGTGCATAGTTCCTTTAGTAGGGAGCGTAGCCCATATGGTGACACTTGTTTTGTATTGTAACGCTCGTATTTTATATTTGAGCTAATTACACAAATTCGGGGTCTAAAATCTAAATAAGGGCCGATAACACTTATTTCCGGTATTGCGCAACATTCGCGGAGCAATAAAAGACGGACACAACAACAATTACCAAAACCAAACCAAAGTGTATTATGTACAAAAGACAAACAAACAAATAAAGTGCAACAAAACCAATATATACACATATATACAAACATAAACACCGGAACCAAAACACCGTCGTCTTGGGGACAAAATAAACCTTAAAGGGTTGTTAAAAAGGCCTGGTAGTTTTACTTTTTATTCACTACTTTATTGTAGCCTAAATAAAACGAAACCCTTATGTGGCTGCGCTACATAGACCACCCCCCCCCCCCCCCAGCCTCCGGCGTGTGAGGAGAGGACCGCACTAGCGCGTTTAACCACGCACTCGGTTAAGTGGGTTGACCCCAGACATAGTGTACTCCCTTGGTTCTTTGATCTCTCTTGCAGGACCCTCCCACTGGGCGCTAGCTTCTCTGAAAAGTCTTTGATGGGCAGAGTAAAGAGGTGGTGTCTATCGCCAAACCAGCTCGCCTGGTAGCTCTGGCGCCTGGTGCTGCCGGGAACTGTGGTAGTTGGCTTATTTGGCTGGCTGATCTGCTGGTGTCTCTTCCTCCGCCGTGATCCTGTGGTTGGTCGGTGATGGATATGTGGCTGGCTCGGTGGTGTGTTGTTGGCTGGTCGGCTGCTCCAGCGGTCCCTGGTGAGGTCTGGAAGGTGGAAGCTCCCGGATCTTCCCTTGGGTTTGCAGGGGTGCGGGGCGACAGGTGTGGCCACTCTCTGCTGGCTACTGGTTCGCTTGGCCCCGCTCCGGGAGTTCTGGCAGACCCCGCACGCTTGTACAAACCGCCAGATGTCCTTTCGGATGGTGGGCCACCAGGCGACGTCTAGGAGGCTCAGTAGTGTTTTTAGCCCCCCCTGGTGGCCACCCGACGGCTTTTGGTGAAAGTCATGTAAGAACATCTGGACCTTCGATGGTGGGACTACCAGCTGGAGGTTCCGCTTTCGGTGGTAAGGCATAGTAGAGCTGAGAGGGAGCAGAGAGGGGCTGGGAGTTGGAAGGTCTGGCCTGGGCCGGAGTAGAAGCGGGCAGTGGTGCTCCTTCCTTCTCTTTCTCCTGGCTGTCCTCTGGAGTTGTGGTGTTTGGAAGTTCGGATGAATGTAGAGATGGAGGTGGTGAAGACGCAGAGGTGTGGGCTTCTGATCTGTGGACGGTGGGCGTGCTAAAGAGGCGCAGCTTCTTCATCTGCTTCTCCCAGATGACATCACGGCACAACAAACAGTCAGTTATTGCACTTTCCAGTTTTCCAAGCGACTCCTGGCAGTAGCGTTCCAACTCATCAAACTTGGCATCCACTGCCTGCCGAAAACTGACCTCGCGGTTTAAACTGTTGTTTAGGGATTCTTTAAAACCCCTCTCTAACATACCCACTTTTACAGACATAGCTTCTACATCCATCATACATTGATTAAGTTCAGTCCGCATTGTTTGTACATTATCAGCCATGTTCGACATCTGACTCACAATATCATCCTTATGTCTTAAGCAATGAATTAGGATTACGTCTTGTCACAAATGCATCTTCATCATCTACATCATCCAGTGTATTACTAACAACGGCAAAGTTGGCCCTCCCGGTACTACTAGCATTAGCATATTTTTTAGCAATAGCGCTAGCCATGTTAGCGTCTATTTCGCTCCACAAAGTCCCACAACACCGGAAAATTACCCTAAGAAACAGACTCCCCGTACGGGCCACCACTATATAACGCTCGTATTTTATATTTGAGCTAATTACACAAATTCGAGGTCTAAAATCAAAATAATGGCTGATAACACTTACTTCCGGTATTGCGCAACCTTCATGGAGCAATAAAAGACGGACACCACAACAATTACCAAAACCAAACCAAAGTGTATTATGTACAAAAGACAAACAAATAAATAAAGTGCAACAAAACCAATATATACACATATATACAAACATAAACAAAGAGTGTAATGTATGCGCGTGAGTATGTGCGTATGTATGAATGTCCAAGTCTGTGTTATTGTAGGTGTGTGATGGTGTACGGGAGAGATGGCTCGATCTCACCAGGAAAAGATGGTAAATCCGGGAGAACGAGGAAACGGAATGAGAAGGGTACTGAATGTAAACCAGGAAAAATAATCCAAGGAATGTCCACACAGGCTCTCTCTCTCTCAACACAAATGCAGCACGCTGTCTCATCTCTCCGTGCCGAGCGTCATGCCGGTTCCGGCTTTATACCGGCACACGTGACCCGATAAGTCATCTAGGTTCCCTCGTGGCACAACTGCGCATGCGCGCGAGCTTAACCCCGGAACCAAAACACCGTCGTCTTGGGGACAAAATAAACCTTAAAGGGTTGTTAAAAAGGCCTGGTAGTTTTACTTTTTATTCACTACTTTATTGTAGCCTAAATAAAACGAACCCCTTATGTGGCTGCGCTACAGTGTTATAATAACTGCTTTGTTGAAATCTTTATTTTTTTTTTTACATTTCGTCGCGTGCATTATTATCTAACTCTCTTGCCAAACAAATTTAACTTTTACATGCGTCCACATTCTAATGAAACAGGAAAAGTCTGACTTTAATTTAAAAATTCTTTCTTTTTTAATCCTTCTTTCTATGGGAGAATTACTTGTGTAATATTGCTTTATGACTCTAAAAAACATGTGCATTAACTAGAATTAAATGTTTTGTTCAGAAAGTTTCTTTCAGAAAAGCCTACAAGAGACAGACTCCTGTGTGAAGCGGTGTTAGTATTATTTAGCTACGATGCACATTTTGCTAGCTGTCTGATTTTCTCAGATAAAAAAAATGGATATTAAAATTAATTGGGTACCTTTTAGCATAAATTAACTCCATGAATCCCATTTCAGTTCCTGTTTTTTGTTTAAACATGACTATTGTTGACAATAGCAATTCCACAACAGTGGCTTTGTGAGCAGCATGTTAGCAGATTAGCAGCAGGTTTATAATAACGCCCGGTGGTCACTTAAACTTTAAACTGTGACACTCTTTCTTCACTGTAAACTGTAAGCAATTTGAGCTTTTGAATATTTGAACATTTTTGGCTGAATAGTAAAAACAGTATACAAACTATTACTATGGGATTAATACTTTTATGTCCTATAAGCTGCGATGGATTGGCACCCTGGCCAGGGTGTACCCCGCCTAGTGCCCGAAGTCTCCTGGGATAGGCTCCAGGTCCCCCGCGACCCTGAACACAGGATTAAGCGGTATAGAAAATGAATGAATGAATGAATGAATGTCCTATAAGGACATTTATGTCCTATTCTATATCCTATAAGTACAATATATACACTCACCTAAAGGATTATTAGGAACACCTGGGGCCAGGGGTAGCTCAGTGGTTAAGGCATTTGATCCCAGGTACAAACCCCACCACCACCAGGTTGCCACTGTTGGGCCCTTGAGCAAGGCCCTTAACCCTCAACTGCTCAGACAAAAAAATTTTGTCACTCTGGATAAGAGTGTCTGCCAAATGCCTAAATGTAAAACAGTGTTTTACCCCTTTCGCCTTCAGATCTGCCTTAATTCTACGTGGCATTGATTCAACAAGGTGCTGAAAGCATTCTTTAGAAATGTTGGCCCATATTGATAGGATAACATCTTGCAGTTGATGGAGATTTGTTGGATGCACATCCAGGGCACGAAGCTCCAAAGATGCTCCATCACATCCCAAAGATGCTCTATTGGGTTGAGATCTGGTGACTGTGGGGGCCATTTTAGTCCAGTGAACTCATTGTCATGTTCAAGAAACCAATTTGAAATGAGTCGAGCTTTGTGACGTGGTGCATTATCCTGCTGGAAGTAGCCATCAGAGGATGGGTACATGGTGGTCATAAAGGGATGGACATGGTCAGAAACAATGCTCAGGTAGCCTGTGGCATTTAAACGATGCCCAATTGGCACTAAGGGGCCTAAAGTGTGCCAAGAAACCATCCCCCACACCATTACACCATGGCATGATGGATCCATGTTCTCACTCTGTTTACGCCAAATTCTGACTCTACCATTTGAATGTCTCAACAGAAATCGAGACTCATCAGACCAGGCAACATTTTTCCAGTCTTCAGCTGTCCAATTTTGGTGAGCTGGTGCAAATTGTAGCCTCTTTTTTCTATTTGTAGTGAAGATGAGTGGTACCCGGTGGGGCCTTCTGCTGTTCTCACAAATGCTTTGCTGCATACCTCGGTTGTAACGAGTGGTTATTTCAGTCAAAGTTGCTCTTCTATCAGCTTGAATCAGTCGGCCCATTCTACTTTTCACACCATTCTTTGTAAACCCTAGAAATGGTTGTGCGTGAAAGTCCCAGTAACTGAGCAGATTGTGAAATACTCAGACCGGCCCGTCTGGCACCAACAACCATGCCAGGCTCAAAATTGCTTAAATCACCTTTCTTTCCCATTCTGACATTCAGTTTGGAGTTCTGTAGATTGTCTTGACCAGGACCACACCCCTAAATGCATTGAAGCAACTGTCATGTGATTGGTTGATTAGATAATTCCATTAATGAGAAATTGAACAGGTGTTCCTAATAATCCTTTAGGTGAGTGTATATATATATTTTTGGTAATTAATTAATTCAGTAATTCAAAAGTAAACTTGATTTGGGGTAGATGTAGTGGCTTGTCGGTTACAAGTTTTGAGTTAAAGACCAAGAGTTTGTAGGTTAAATATAGAGGTGAATCAGTGCTGCTGTGAATGAACCATGAATTATTTTGTAAACATATTGCATTACAGTACTGTTCTCGTAACTGCTGTTTACTGCCAGTAAATTAGTATACATTTAACAGCAACTGCTTTGCAGCGTTGGTCTGCAGTTGCTCGAACATACTTAAACACAGTTCACGAGGTACCTTTTTTCCAGTAAATGTCATTTGATCCATGTTATAGATGCCTCCTAGGTTGAAATAAAAGAAATGTCACACATGGCCAAGAGCTCACCAAGTTCACCCTCTACACCTTTGCTAAATTTTACAGACTGAACTTTGCTTTATGGTGAGTTGGAGTAATGTTTCCCAATCAGTAGAATACAGTTTATGCATTCTTGTTCTCAAAAAGGCTGCAATAGTTGCACAAGAGGGCATTCCTGCAGTCTAAAGAAGAGTACAGTATCAACATCGAAAGTGAATCTCTTCCTCAATGAAAGCAGAATTAACAGTCTCTAAGTAAGGTATGGGATTTGCACGGTGTGTTGTTTTTTTAGTGTCTGGTAAGGTGCACCATCATGATGTACAGTATTACAAACCATCATTATGAACTTGATATCTCTATTGAGTTTGGTATCTCTGTCTCTGATTATTCTGGAGGATATCACAGTGGTGGTGTATGACAAAAAGAAGAAGGTCAAAAGGAAGGTAATGAATGCACCCATGGTTCTACACCTGACTGGAGGTTTTTTTTTATTGAGTCTGCATGTTTTATAACCAGTCCAACTAAGTTAATAAGATAAAAAAAATGTCTGTAAACTTTCCCAACATCTTCAATATCTTGTCAATGACGTGCTCCTACGAGTGCTTACGAGTCAATTTCATGGGGTGAAATACAGTATCACTGAAGACGTTTATGGGTTAGTTCAACACCGGGTGTCTTGTGTACGGTGTTACTTAGTACACAATTTATCTTGGCACTTGTGAAATCCAATTGCCTCTTTAGAGAAAGCTGTCACACAGTTATTGTGCATATTATAGTGTGAACTTAAGTCTCTGTTTACAAACCGCAAAAACAAAATGCAGCTGTATTCATGGTTATCTATGGCTAGGTTTACATTACATGCCTTTTACTGAATTCCATAATGCTGCTCTAAGTCTATATAGTCTTAAATTGATCGCACATGGGCGGTGCGGTGGTGTAGTGGTTAGCACTTGCACCTCCAGGGTCTGGGTTCGATTCCCCGGCCAGGCTTGATTCCCGTCTCTGTGTGCATGGAGTTTGCATGTTCTCCCCGTGCTTGGTGGGTTTCCTCCGGGTACTCCGGTTTCCTCCCACAGTCCAAAGACATGCAGATTAGGCTAATTGGTGTTCCTAAATTGCCCATAGTGTGTGATTGGGTGTGTGAGTGTGTGTATGTGTGTGTGCCCTGCGATGGATTGGCACCCTGTCCAGGGTGTACCCCGCCTAGTGCCCGAAGTCTCCTGGGATAGGCTCCAGGCCCCCCGCGACCCTGAACACAGGATTAAGCGGTATAGAAAATGAATGAATGAATGACTGATCGCAAATGTACAATGAATACGTTCAAATCAATCTGGGACTTATGATAAATAGTCTTATAACAGAGACTTATAAGCATTTCACTGCATATCGTACCGTGTATGTGACAAATAAAAATTTTTTTTAAATAAGATTGACAATTATAGAAGCACAGAACAGCGACGAGACTCAGCAGCAGTAAAATATTAGCATAGTGCAAACATTTTAAAGAAGGCCGTATATCCGTTAATGGCTCCGAGCGCACTGCAGGCATTCCCGTGAACATTCAGTGAGTGGAATGCCTGATCCTTGAAAACTGTTGGATAACTTGTCAACAACTTGCGGGAGAGACGCATCTGTCTGTGGGAACTGTACACACACTAACTGTACACCAACACAACTATCACACTACAGGAACTTTAGGAGTTATTGCCACATGCCATTTCTACATGTCTGAGCCATTAAAGGAGTTCCTGCGAGGTTAGCATTTTCAGACATGAAGCAGGCAGTCCTATCACAACTCAGGCGTACTGAGAAAACTTTCAACTGTCACTTGATGGTGTCCAAGCGCTAGTGTAACACTGGGATAAGTGCGTTAGTGTACATGGGATTATATAGAGAAATAAAGGGAGTTTTTACTCTCATAACTGTGTTCTGTTATTCTGTACAATCAAAAGTCCCGGTTTGACTTGAACAACCCTTGTACAATGTTCCAAAATGATAGTCCACATCCATTACAAACAAACAAACAAACAAACAGGAAACATCCTTGCTAGACAATTCATCATTGTAGTGGTGATAAAGTGATCATGATATATGCATAAGAATTCATTCCAAAGATCATTCAAGTTCGCTGCCAGCGCATCTGTTCAAAATTAGTTCAAGACAGCTGAAACATGCCAGATGTATAGACTTTGATGAGTTTTTTTTTACTTTGGTGTTACAGGCACTTTCACGGCAAGGCATAAGATCGAAAGCACAAGTTAAATAAAGCTCTAAATTATAAAAGTACAACATTTCCAGAATTAACCATCTGACTGGGTATGAATGTCTTAGAATCTTTGCGGCACAAAGATCATTGATCAATGTTGGGCTGAACATCATATCGAACATTCCTATTGGTTAAACTGATCTTTATAATGCTTTTGGAAAACTGTATGATTTGATTTATGGCCACACCTCATATCCATACATGAATGTAACATTTAAAAGCCTGTATGCACAATGACCCTACAGTACAGACCCTAAAGACACAGCAGTACTTCCTGGGAACCACCAGCTTTCCTAAGTAACTGTTATTGTTGTTGTCGCTTTTCTGGCACTATAGACAAAGTTTCTGTGCGATATTGAAAAAATAATGATAATATGTATTATACACCACACATACTGTACAGTACTAATGCTTCTACAGTATATATATATAATACTACACTTCTGCTCTGTGTGTGTGGAGTTTGTGTGTTCTCCTGTTGAGTTGACACCAATGTAAGACATGCTTTTGTGTTCTTTTTGCTCAGCAGTGGCCTTCGAAGTGGAACTCTCCTAGTAGATGCCATTTTTGCCCTAGTCTCTTTCTTATTGTTCAATCATGAACATTGACCATAACTGAGACGAGTTATGCCTGCAGTTCTTTAGATTTTGTTGTTCTGGGTTCTTTTATGAGCTCTTGGATGAGTTGTTGTTTAGCTCTTGGAGTAATTTTTGTAGGCCTGCCACTCCTGGGAATGTTCACCACTGTTCCAAGTTTTATCCATCTGTGGATAATGCCTCTCACAGTGGTTTGCTTGAGTCCCAAAGCCTTAGAAATGGTTTTGTAACGCTTTCCAGACTGATACATGTCACCTTGTTTTTCATGTGTTTTTGAATTTCTTTACATCATGCTGCTTTTTTTTAGATTTATTACAATGTTTCACTTTGTCAGATGGGTTCTATTTAAGTGATTTCTTGATTCAACAGGCATGGCAGTAATCACGACTAGAGCTTTGCAAAAAAAAGAAGAAGAAAGAAACACAGTTCATTCATGATTTAGCAAAGGAATGGGTGGGCAATTTCTTTTTCACATAAGGCTAGGTAGGTTTGGACAGGTTTTTTCTCATTAATATACACTCAGCAAGAAAAGAAACGTCCTCTGACTTTCAACAGTTTTTACTTTCAGTAAACTTAATGTGTAAATATTTGTATGAACACTAAAAGAGGCTCAAAATCAGTCAGTACCAGTCAGTATCTGGTGGCCACCAGCTGCTTGAAGTACTGCAGTGCATCTCCTCCTCATGGACTGGACCAGATTTGTCAGTTCTTGCTGTGAGATGGAGGGATTGTGTGTTCCTGGTGTGACTCGGGCAGTTGTTGTGGCCATCCTGTACCTGTCACGCAGGTGTGATATTCGGATGTACCCATCCTGTGCAGGTGTTGTTACACGTGGTCCTCCACTGCGAGGATGATCAGCTGTCCTTCCTGTTTCCCTGTAGCGCTGTCTTAGGCGTCTCACAGTGCGGACATGGCGATTTATTGCCCTATAGCCACATCAGCAGTACTCATGTCCCCCTGCAGCATGCCTAATGCACGTTCACGCAGATGAGCAGCGACCCTGGGCGTCTTTCTTTGGGTGTTTTTCACAGTCGGTAGACGAGTCTCTTTAGTGTCCTGCGTTTTTAGAACTGTGACCTTAAATGCCTACTTTCTGTAAGCTGTTAAGGTCTTAACGACCATTCCACAGGTGCATGTTAATTAATTGATTATGGTTAATTGAACATGCATGGAAAACATTGTTTAAACCCTTTACAATGAAGATCTGTAAAGTTATTTGGATTTTTACAACATTATTGTTGAAATACACAGTCCTGAAAAAGGGGCGTTTCTTTTTGTGCTGAGTATATAAAATCATCTTTTACAAAATTGATTCCTGGCCAGGCTCGATACCCGTCTCTGTGTGCATGGAGTTTGCATGTTCTCCTCGGCTTGGTGGGTTTCCTCTGGAGACTCCAGTTTACTCCCACAGTTCTAAGATCTGCAGGTTAGGCAAATTGCCTGTAGTGTGTGAATGAGTAGGTGAGTGTATGTGTGTGCCCTGCGATGGATTGGCACCCTGTCCAGGGTGTACCCCACCATGTGCCCTAAGCCTCCTGAATACAGGATAAAGCGGTATAGATGATGAATGAGTGAATGATATACTGTAATTCCGTCTCCCATCGTTTTGTCACCATGCATAAATCAGCCTGCGGTTGTGTTTGTGGTTATTTAATTATCCAATTTAGTGTCGATAATGTGTTTGCCAAGTTTTAGTTTTGCTGTGCTATTGGTGTTTTATTGTTATTTGTCGCGATTCCAACACGAACTAGAAGCAGCAAATTGGCAAATTTGTTCCTGATCGAGGAAACAAGGCAGTGATTCATTGAAGATTGTCAGCTTCCTCAGCTTCATCCTTGATGGCAACTTGATGGAAATTTGCACTCAATCAGTCATAAGAGCATCCGTGAGATCAGGTGAGGATGATTGCGGTGCAGTCTGAGGATCAGGGTTGAGGTACGACATCTGTGATTCTTCCTCTCTAGACCTGAAAGTCCATGTCTTCATGGAGCTTGATTTGTGCACAGGGGCATTGTCTTGCTGGAGCATGTTCAGGCCTCTTGGATCCAGGGAAATTTCAATGCCACTGCATACGAAGACATTCTAAACAGTCGTGAGCCTCCGTCACCCATGAAGTGGGTTTGATGGTCCAGCATTAAAAATATTTCCACAAATCCATAAATAGGATAATACTGCTTTAGTTTGAAAGTAAAACATAACTGATGTGCAGAGTTAGGTGGCTCAGGCTCTTGGGTATGGCAATCCTTTCAGAGTGTGAGTGTGTAAAACTCTGAGAACAAGTGTGTGGGGGGGGGGGATTTAGGAAATATTTAGGAAATTATTTCTGAACCCATACCGGTCCCGCCATCTTAAGCTCTACCCTTTGCATAATAACATAGTTAGGAAAGTAAAATGGAAGAGGGCTAAGGATTGAGCTGGGTGGACACACAGCTCCCCCATGTGTGCACACCAGTGCTTAGAAAGAAGGAGGGAGTCTCAGGGAGGAGCTGGGCTAGAACACACACACACACACACACACACACACACATACACATACTTCCAGTGAGTTCTCTGCTCTTAGTCCTCTGCTAAGAGTTCCTGCCCTTTTACAGCACCACTTTTTGTCAGAATGTCCACTCGGTAGACTGTATCTTCTAATTATTCCCGGATATCCTGAAGGATTTCTGATCCAGCTCTGGGTGAGGTGAGGTGAGTACCAACTTTTTCAAAACTCTACTTTCTCCTTGGTGTGCTCACAGCCAGGGTGATGGAGAAAAGATTCTCACCCGCTTTGCATTCCTGTAATCCTTTAATAGTGTGCTTGGAGGGGGGATGAAAAAAAATCTTAAGCTTTGATTTATTAATGTGCAAAACTCTAAAGAAAAATCCAGAGGATGAGACTGAACACAATACTGTTTTTTTTTTTTTTTTTTTTTTAAGCATGGTATACATTTAGTCTGAGATATTTTTGGATTTATACTGTAGACTCTCAAGCATCTCTACTGGATTGTAACTTCAAAAAGCAGCAACTTGTTCCTTTGCTCTGGTCAAGATAATGAAAATAAAGCTCATCATTCATCAAGCAGGGTTTCCTTTATTAAAGCAGAAGCTGTGTATGAAACTCACCGGGTCATCATATAAGCAGCTGATATAAGCATGTTATTCTATTATATTGCACATTATAACATAAAATAGTTGCTGTCTGATGCGTAAAGGAGGTGTTACATTTGTTTTTCCAGATGAGATGTTTGAAGCCACGATCACAAACTAAAGTGTGTTCTGAAAGTCTGCACCATTTTAAAAGTTTTATATTTTGTGTAAGTTTTTTTTATTTAATTTCCATTGTGTTTAGTACCATAGGAGGGGAGCCAAGGCCCGGTTTGCACTGTTGCCTTTCATGTCCATATACATCTACTAAACTTAAACCAAAATGTCTTAATTTGTATAAATTTGGAGCGAATGCTGGACAGCTCCTTTAAAAAATATATAAATTTTTTTATTACGGCTTACAGTTGACGCAGGATTCATCAGAACTGAAAACTACTGTATGCAGTTTGGTAGGGTTTGGTGGGAAGATTTGAACACACAACCTTCCGATCTCTAACCCAACCTGCCCACCTTCCTGCCACAACCACCACAACCAGCTTCTATGTAGTCTTATGGAGTTTTTTCCTTGATAGAAGTGGATGATTCGATGCAGACCACATGAGGCGGCTGTAGTGGTTTAGTGGTTAAGGTGTTGAGTTGCAGATCAGAAGGTGGTATGTTCCAATCCCAACAATGCTTAACATTTAGCAGTCTATCTTTTTTTAATCAGTCATCAGCCAAATGATCAAATGTACTGGATTAGGGGTTTATTATACTATTTAAGATATTGCAGTACTTTACTGGTTATTGGAGTCATGGTTGTTGTTTATTTAATATAGTGTACTTCTATACCAGTAGAAGTGCACTATATGTGAAGCATTTACCATGATACAGCATCCCTGAAGCAGCGGAGCGATAGAGGGCACAACACGGGTAGTTTGGCATGGCTGGGATCCAACACATTCATTAATGAAATCTTTCCATTTTTCTTTCCCGGAAATATCCATAATCAGACTATTGACAATGAAGATGGCCACCCACTTGTTTTTTATTGTCTCACAAGAGCGGCATGTGAATTCAGAGGTCAAAGTTCACTTGTGCAAAGGAAAAGTAACCAATGCAGTCTTTTGCATATGTTTTTATTCTCCAGTGCCGAGAACACTTTTGCAAAATCAAGAGGTCAAAAAAGGAATAATAAATGCTACTGCTAAAAGATACAACGGGCAAAAATGTTGGCATCCCTGTGTGGGTTGGAGATTTGCAAGTGTGGTAAATTTTACATCAATCAGCCAGGGGTAGCTCTGTGGTTAAGGCATTGCACTACGGTTCGGAAGATCCCAGGTTCAAACCCCACAACTACGAAGTCGCCACTGGTGGGCCCTTGGGCCCTTAACCCTCAGATGTGTAATGAGATAAAAATGTAAGTCACTCTGGATAAGAGCGTCTGCTAAATGCCTAAATGTGAATATAAAGAACGATCCTCCTTGTTAGACTTTTTGCAGTAGTGGAGGTAAGTTTTTAAGAGATCAGTTCAGTTTTTAAGAGGTTTTCAATTAGACTATTTATTTTCATTTTTGGTTTATACAATTTAAATTTAATTACTGGATTCCCAATGGCAGCACGCTGCCGTTGTGGTTAGTGTCCAGTGTTCAAGTCTGGCCTTCGGGTCTGTGCGTGTAGAGTTTGCATTTTCTCCCAGTGCTTTCTGGGTTTCTTCCAGGTACTCTGGTTTCCTCCCACTGTCCAAAAACATGCAGGTTAAGCTAATTGGAAATCCCAAATTGCCCATAGAGTGCACTTGTGCCCTGCCATAGATTGGCACCTCATCCAAGGTGTGCCCTGCCTAGGCCTTCTGCAACCCTGTACAAGATAATCAGTAGAGAGAACGAATGCGTGAGTGAGTTTCTGGATGTAATTAATAATAGGCATGTTTACATACATGAAGCACCATGACATGCAAAGGACAGGGGAGAAGATTTCATTCCAGTGTATACAAGCTATATAGAGGAATGACAGTAAAACCCATTGGACTTGACTTGATTATTCAAAGGCCGCTGGATATTATCACATATTTGGGGTTATTACTAAATTTCCGAAAAAAAATAGACTATGATGGATGTTATTTTATTTATTGTGCTTTAATTGATTGCTTCTAAGCAATGAATGAGAGTCATAATGGGGTTTGTAGCATGTTTTGTTGAAATAAAATTGGGCAGAGGTACATGAATGGTTGAATAGTTGTTGATGTACAGTAAGACACACTCGAGTCATCACTACAGCCTCAACCTAACGTTGGCCAGCTGCAACATTCCTGTCTAAGCTATGGATATTAACAAACATAAATTACAAGGAGACGTCAAATGCTTTGTAACTGTGAATAGACAGGTCATTGATCAGAATAGTGTTGTAGTAAAACAGGTTAGCCAAGATGGGTAAAGGTAAAAGTGCTTGATACAGTACTATGGCTCATGAGGCAGCTGGCTGACCTTAGGTTGATTGTAGTGAATCAAATGTGTCTTACATCACTGGCTTTCCTTTCATTGGCTCACCATTACTACATCTGCCTGCATTAAGGCATGTTTGATGTTCATGTTTGAGGTGTAGGGTTTGGATAAATACATTATTAATTAATATGCTAAGCTATTTTTTAAAATACCTAAGAGTGTGCGGAGCTGGTTGGGGCAGCTGTTTGAAAAAAAACTCATGCCCTTCCCAATGTAATTCATTCATTCATTCATTCATTTTCTATACCGCTTAATCCTGTGTTCAGGGTCGCGGGGGACCTGGAGCCTATCCCAGGAGACTTCGGGCACTAGGCGGGGTACACCCTGGACAGGGTGCCAATCCATCGCAGGGCACACACACATACACACACACACACACCCAATCACACACTACGGGCAATTTAGGAACGCCAATTAGCCTAACCTGCATATCTTTGGACTGTGGGAGGAAACCGGAGTACCCGGAGGAAACCCACCAAGCACGGGGAGAACATGCAAACTCCATGCACACAGAGTCGGGAATCGAGCCTGGCCGGGGAATCGAACCCAGACCCTGGAGGTGCCAGGCGACAGTGCTAACCACTACACCACCGCGCCACTCCCTTCCCGATGTAAACATGTAAACTTATTTTCCTTTAATTGGAAAATAAGTATTTGGTTAATAACAAAATTTCATCTCATTACTTTTACTTTAATACAAGGTTTTTGTTGCTGGTATTTTGGCCCACTCCTCCATGCAGATCTCCTCTAGAGCAGTGATGTTTTGGGGATGTCGCTGGGCAACACAGACTTTCAACTCTCTCCAAAGATTTTCTATGACTGGCTAGGCCACTCCAGGACCTTGATATGCTTCTTACGAAGCCACTCCTTTGTTGCCTCGGTGGTGTGTTTGGGATCATTCAATGCCCTTGCTGATGGAAGGACGTTTTCACTCAAAATCTCATGATACATGGCCCCATTCATTCTTTTCTTTACACGGATCAGTCGTCCTGGTCCCTTTGCAGAAAACCAGCCCCAAAGCATGATGTTTCCACCCCCATGCTTCACAGTACAGTAGGGAAGGTGTTCTTTGGATGCAACTCAGCATTCTTTCTCAAAGTTGAGTTTTTACCAAAAAGTTCTATTTTGGTTTCATCTGATATTCTCCCAATCCTCTTCTGGATCATCCAAATGCTCTCTAGCAAACGTCAGACGGGCCTGGACATCTGGCACTGCAGGATTTGTGTACCTGGCAACACAGTGTTTTACTGATTGTAGCCTTTCTTACTTTGTCCCAGCTCTCTGCAGGTCATTCAGTAGGTCCCCCCGGGGCCTGGGATTTTTGCTCATAGTTCTTGTGATCATTTTGACCCCACGGGGTGAGATTTTGCATGGAGCCTCAGATAGTGGGAGATTATCAGTAGTCTTGTAAGTCTTCCATTTTCTAATAATTGTTCCCACCGTTGATTTCGTCACACCAAGCTGCTTACCTACTGTCTTCCCAGCCTGGTGCAGGTCTACCACTGTGTTTGACAGTCTTCAAGAAGTTGTCCGCCAACTTCATATCCTCAGGCAGAAAGAGGAAGGGAACGTTGGGCGTCCACGGTGTGTTTTACCCAGAAGTAGATGAGCCTCAATTATATTCGCACCATGGACGCGTTGACTTGTAATTACTGCTGTTTGGCAACGATGCGTTTTACCTCCAAATATACCACAGCTTGGTTAAGGATCGTGTGCTAACTTCCTCTCGTTGGCAGCCATTTGCATAGTTAGTTTCAGATAACTAAAAAGCATCATGCTGATTAGATTGATTGCTTCTGTTTTGGTTAAGGTCAACATCCATCTCAGCATCAAGCTGAACTAAATCGTCCATTAATCGTTCGACATGATATAAAACGTAGTCATTTGTTGCGAGGTTCTCAATTTCACCGGCTAATGATCTGAACTCATTAGCGGCAGCTTGTAAAAAAAAAATTTATAAATAAATACAGACAGCAGTCATTACAAGTCAAGGCATTACTAGTCGAGTCGAAACAATCTCACTTCATTTAATCAATCACAGTTTCGACTAAGGCTGGGGCCGCCTACTGTACCTTATCAGCATACCGCGACAAAGAAATACATGTAGAAATGTGGAAATGCAGAAATAAATATATGTAAAAATGTGGAAAATCTAAAATAGATGAATAAAGAAATGTGACAACACAAAAATAAATAAATGAAGAAATGTGGAAATTCAGAAATAAATAAATCTTGAAATATGTTAATAAACAAAAGTAGGAATACATTTAGCAATTTTCCAGGGTATATTGTGTTTATGTATTTATTTATTTCTATATTTACTTATTATTATTTTTTTTTTTAGAATTATGTCATGTTTAGTCCTCCATAGTAAACAGGTGTCTTTTAAACTGATAACAGATGTATTAATACAGGTAACGATGGAGGACAGAGGAAGTTACAGGTCTGTGAGAGGCAGAAATCTTGCTTGTTTGTAGGTGACAAATTTACCAATTAATTCATTAAAAATCCTACAATGTGATTTTCTGGATTTTTTTTTTTTCTTATTTTGTCTCTCATAGTTGAGGTATACATATGATGAACATTACAGGCCTCTCTCATCTTTTTATGCGGGAGAACTTGCAGAATTGGTGGCTGACTAAATACTTTTTTGCCCCACTGTACATACATACATACATACATACATACATACATACATACTATATACATACATACATACATACATACATACATACTATATACTTACATACATACATACTATATACATACTATATACTTACATACATACATACTATATACATACATACATACATACATACATACTGTATACATACATACATACATACATACATACATACATACTGTATGCATACACATACATACATACATACACATACATACATACATACACATACATACATACACATACATACATATACATACATACATACATACACATACATACATACATATACATACATACATACATACATACATACATACATACTGTACATACACACATACATACATACATACATACTTACTGTACATACATACATATACATACATACATACATACATACATACATACATACATACATACATACTATATACATACATACATACATACATACTGTATGCATACACATACATACATACATACATACATATACATACATACATACATACATACTGTACATACACACATACATACATACATACTTACTGTACATACATACATATACATACATACATACATACATACATACATACTATATACATACATACATACATACATACTGTATGCATACACATACATACATACATACATACATACATACATACTGTATGCATACACATACATACATACATACATACATACATACATACATACATACATACATACTATATACATACATACATACATACATACATACTATATACATACATACATACATACATACTGTATGCATACACATACATACATACATACATACATACATACATACATACATACATACATACTATATACATACATACATACATACATACATACATACATACATACATACATACATACATACATACATACATACATACTGTATGCATACACATACATACATACATACATACATACATACATACATACATACATACATACATACTATATACATACATACATACATACATACATACATACATACATACTGTATGCATACACATACATACATACATACATACATACATACATACATACATACATACATACTGTACATACATACATATACATACATACATGTATTAGTGAACATCCTTAAAATATGTTGCAAGAACATTATGAATCATATTTAATGCCTTAATGCCCAAAGACATGCAGGTTAGGATAATTGCCATTCCCAAATTGCACATAATGTGTGAATGACAATCACGCGGAAAATTCAACCCCTTAAACTCCTGCCACAGAAACGATGGATATATCTGAAAGGCAGGGAGTATTTGTTGCCCAAAGTGCTGGATGGCACATGGACAGGAAGGGAGTGAGTGATACACAGCTATATACTCATAACCTGTTTTGAATTACCAAAATTAAAAATGTGCTATTTGACAAGAACAAGACAATGTTTTTTACAGTATATAAAGATTAATTATTACACCTAGTGGTCAAAAATGGAATCTACAACAAATGCTCATTAATGTAAATTGACCCACCTCGGATCTGAGTTTATGTTCCCCCTGTGCTCGGTGGGTTTCCTCTGGGTCCTCCGATTTCCTCCTGGAGTGTGTGTGTGTGTGTGTGTGTGTGTGTGTGTGTGTGTGTGTGTGTGTGTGTGTGTGTGTGTGTGTGTGTGTGTGTGTGTGTGTTTGTGTGTGTGTGTGTGCCCTGCAATGGATAAATCTCCTGGAATAAGCCTTCTCTGCGTGAACCAGTACACAGAATAAAGTGGTATAGACGGCTGCCAATTTTAGGCACCAGAATGATTTCAATTCAATTCAGTTTCATTTGTATAAATCTTTAACAATGGAAATTGTCACAACGCACGTTTACAGATATCTGGACATAGATTCCTCAATAAAATGTATCTTTGGGATTTATACCTATAATGAAGTCTTAACAAGTTCCAAGGACTGGCTGGTCTGCACTGAGAGTGTGTTGAAGAGGAGTTAAGGTAGCAGTGGAGGTGTACTAAGTGTACTTATGTACTAAGTGTACTTACAGTATGTACTAAGTCCTGAATCCTTTGGTGAAATGATTGAGGAAAATTGGCCATGCATTCACAGAGGCAGGAGCTGTTTATTCTCTCTTCCTTATCAGTCACAGCAACATGTGCAATACTTGCAAGTCTTCGACTAGAGCTTTACACCAAGTGTGTTATGCCACCCCCTGGTGTAAAAAAAAAAAGAAAAGAATGCAGATGGCTGGACTCGTGCGCATCAAAGGAAGCATACAGCCTTCTGCCTGGTTGTGTATAGTTCTGCCTAATGACTGGGAATTGGCCACTAAATGAGGGAGAAAATCTGTTAACATAGTCTGGGGATATTTTGCTGAGAGACACTTGTGCATGTGTTTATCTCACAGTAATTTAATGAAGGCCTGTAAAGACAGAGGGGCAGTTATGAGTATTTCCTTTTGGATCATCTGGCTACTTTGTAGTAGAAGATGTCTGCGTTACCGGTTCTGAATGCTGCATCCTGAGTCCAAAAGCATTTATACGAATTGCAATGTAACATTGCTGGGTAAACGGATAACATATAACAGTTTCTTAGAATAAAAACAAATATAGTCTTACAGCCCTAGTCTAAAATCAAGTACCAATGATTATGGAAAAGAAACTAATTGGCAAGTAATTTCTTGGGGACTTAAATACTATGAGTCAATGTTGTCATGCAATGGCTATAAGGAACTGTAGAACATTAGAACTTTTGACTACAGATGCAGGACACTATAAAGTAGAGTATTTTCTATTATGTTGTGTTATTGTTTCTAAATATGTTGATGATTTATGATTCAACTGTAAAACTATACTTTTACTCATCATGTGTAATTTATTTGTCTTTAGGAAAGTGGAAGAGCAGGATGATGCTGTTTAAAGCGACTATCCTCTGCCTGCTGTACTTGGCATCAGTTGGCCAGACACTGGACTGTCACAGTGAGTGCTGCAAACTTGACTGATAACTCGATGGTGGTTGATATATTTTGCAATTAATCCGTTTACTATGAATTACATTTGTACTGGTACTTACAGTTCATCAGTGTATTTTATCAAAATGTATTTGTCTGTCCTAAACTTGAACAAGAAATAGAGCTCATATATAAACTACCAGTTGAAAGTTTGGGTTCGCCTTCTCCTTTAATGGTTTTTCGTTTTTTTATTATTATTTTCAACAGAAAATAAATGAAAATTATTATTTTCATTAATAATGAAGACTATCAGACATCCAGTTTGATGACAGCTTGGCACACTCAAGGCATTCTTTAATCAGATAAACAAGGTAGTCCCTTTAGATACTTAGATACTGGCTTGTGCAGACGAAGGGTGGGTACACAATCAATAGCCATATTCTTGCTACTACAACTGCTGTACAAATCCATTTTATGGCAAGAAAAACTCAGAAATCTCAAGAAATTTGAGTGTATCTCCAGTCAACAAAACTATCAAACTGACTCTCATAAGGACAGGAAAGGAAGACCAAGAGCTACACATGCTGCAGAGGATAAGTTCATTAGTATGACCAGCCTCAGAAACCACCGATTTAAAGCACCCCAGATTAAAGCCTATATAAATGCTTCTCTGAGTTCAGGCATCAGACATATTTCAACATCTACTGTTCAGAGGAGACTGGGTGTGTCAGGCTTTCATGGTTGAATGGCAGGAAAAGAAACCATTTCTTCAGCAGAGCAGCAAGCAGAAGAGACTTGCTTGGGCTAAGAAGCACCAGGAAAGGACATTAGATCAAAGAAAAATTGTCCATTGGTCTGATGAGTTCAAATGTGCAGTAGATTTTTGGTTCTACATATCGTGCCTTTGTTGGACATAAAGAGGGTAAATCTCTATGGCCTCTCAAAACATTTTGCAGCGACATGCCATCCTATCTGGTTAGCTCTTAGCGGGACCATCATTTGTATTCCAACAGGACAATGACCCCAAACACACCTCTAAGCTATGTATGAGTTATTTGTCCAAGAAGGAAAGTGATGGAGTGCTGCATCAGATGACCTGACCTCCATGATCATCCAATCTAAATTCAGTTGAGATGGTTTGGGATGAGTTGGAGAGGTGAGTGAAGGAAAAACAATTCTGAACAAGACTGTTGGGAAAACCATTCCAGGTGACTGCTTCATGAGGCTGACTGAGAGAATGCTAAGGATGTGCAAGGCTGTCATCAAAGCAAATGGTGGCTAATGTGAAGAATTAAATATATAAAACATTCTGAGTAATTTAACACATTTTGTTAACTACAAAATAATTACTACAAATAATTCCATATTTGCTGTGCTACGATTTCAATGTCTTTTCATGATATGCACACATAATTGGCGTTCAAGTCAAACCAGGACTTAGGATCAATTTTCATAAACCCTGACTGACATTGAGAAGACTTCAAGCTTGATGAGACTCTTAGTCACTGTAAAAAAAAAAAAAAACATTTAAATGATGCAAAAGTTTAAAAGACGGCTTAAACATTGAATAATAATAGGCATGATGTGGCTCAAGGCCCACTGAAGTCATTCCTATGGAACACCTAATCCTTGATAATCGTCATTTAACTTGTTGTTAACTCCAAAGCCATTTCCACATGTTAGGGTCATTAAAAGGAGTTCCCGGGAGGCCAGTGTTTCAGATGTGAAGCAGGCAGTCTGATCATGGCTCCGGCATACTGAGAGAATTTTCCACCTCGATGGTATCCGAGCATTCCTGAAACACTAGGATAAGTGCATTAGTGTAGCAAGGGATTATATGGTGAAATGAGGGGAATTTTTACTCTCATAACTGTTATTCAGCACAATCAACAGTCTTGGTTTGACCTGAATGCCAAACAAAACCCACAAGCAATTTTTTGATGTTAGTAAACTGCCTTCACAATCATAATTGAGGTTCTTTACGTGTTCTGTTCTTCAGAAATCCAGGAATGCCCAATAGAGCTGTACTTCGTTATTGATACATCAGAGACTATCGCTTTGCAGGAGCCTCCACCAGGAAGCCTTGTTTACAGTGTCACGAATTTCACCAAGAAATTTGTGGAGAAGCTAGAAGATGTGGAGCACAATGGAAGGGTGAAGATTACCTGGACTGTGGGCGGACTCCACTTCTCCATTAATCAGAAAATCATTAGCGAACTAACCAGCAAGGCTAAATTCATCGAAGAATTAAAGAAAACCGATTACTTAGGCAGGGGCACCTACATCGATTGCGCCATTAACAGGATGTCGGAGGAGATGTCAAAATCAAATGTAGACCCTACCAGGAAGACACAGCGCTTTGCAGTCGTCATCACAGACGGTCATGTGACCGGGAACATCTGTGGAGGCATCAAGGTGGCAGCAGAGCGGGCTCGAGACAAGGGCATTAAGATATTTTCTATTGCGTCATCATCCAACAACCTGGATAAATTGGGCCTTAGAGAAATTGCTAATTCTCCTGTTGACGTTTACCGCAACAACTACACGGCTGTCGATCTGTCTAAAGGGAGACCTGAACTTCTAACACACCATATTGATCGCATTCGTGACTACATGGTAAAGTCTTGCGCCATACCTTGGCTTTGTATGTTTTCTTGTGAGTTTGTAAGAGTAACTAGTTTTAACCTGCCTTCATTTTCTTGTTCTCCAGCTGCAACAAGCTTATCAAGAGGTAGGATCCCTTGAGTCGTTTCTCTCGTAATATATACAAAAAACATCCTTTCCTATCTATGAATTATGAATTGTTATATGAATGCATAAATATTCAAAGCCTTTAATTGTTTCTTTCTGAAAGTGCTACACCGTGAAATGCCTGCAAACACCTGGACCTCCTGGTCCAGACGGTCCCAGGGGACAGAAGGTGAGTCGAGACTTCATCACATTCATTACTAGTACACATGCTCTTACATTTTTTTTAAATGTTTTTTTTGTAATATTTTTAATGATTTAGTGCTCTTTACTACTTTACTGCTGATTACAGGGTGCCAAGGGGGACGGCGGCCTTACGGGTCCCAAAGGTGACAGAGGCCACCCTGTAAGTACAACCTACTTACCTTTGAGCCACATATTCTCACATAAAACATCTTAAATGTGACACTCAGTAGGTATTTTATGAACAAAATTATAAACCAACAGCATACAGTAGGTGTCTTGTTGGTCCAGAGTACGGGGGCAAGGGGGAGGGGGGAGGGGGGTTCACACTATGCACTCAAGCACAGACCTGAGTACACCTGACTTCACAGTGCAGTACATTTGTCTAATATGAACAGTCTGTACTATGTCTCTGTACTATGAAAAAGGTGGTACAGAATACTTAGCACTGTTAGAATCAGGGAAGCTAAGAAAGTGTAAATATGCGAGTGTACTTGGGTATGAAACAATACTGTAAGATCTAGCCATCAGGGGAGAGGGAAGGTGAAACGATTGTACCCAGGCATCTACGAATCAGTTGTGCCTAGTGTGAAAGCAGCCTCAAGAATTTCAAAGGTTTTAGGTAAAGGCATTTCGTTGCACTTTGGTAGATATTATAATATATCTAGTGAATGCACTGTATAAGGTAGTTCTATGTTGAAACCTGTACATTCTAAATCTAACTAGATGAGCAACTCCTAAACATGTTTTAACCCAGGATATTTTTATCGATACACTTTTGAGTGTACACTGAATATGGCAGGGTAAAACTTAACCATCAAAATATCAAAATATTATACAGTGGAACCTTGGATTTCGAGCATAATTTGTTTCCGGAAGTGGGCTCGTATTCCAAAACACTCGTAAACCAAATTTTATTTTCTCATAAGAAATAATGGAAAATCTAATTATTCGTTCTACAGCCCAAAAAAATAAATACACTAAAAAAAATTATACAAAATATAAAGTAAAAATGTGCGTGCACACACACACACACACACATTGACGGAGAGACTGTTTTATCTGAAAAAATAGCAAGGAACATCGTTAATCACACTCGCATGAGCGCATAACTTCTGTAAAGTTTTTTTTTTTTTTTATTAAAAATAAACCGTTTTTTTACCTTTGAAAAGAATTGCGACAGAGCAGAGTTTCTGTGTAAGTCAGAGAATGTGTGTCTGTATGTGTGTGGGAAGCCGAGAGGAGGAGGGGGTGGGAGGATGTATGTGTGAAGGAGTACAGTGTCAAATTACGCGCGCGCACACACAACAGACTTGCTTTGCTTAATACGCGCACACGTGTGTTATAATAAACAATACATCCGCACTTTACACACACGCTTACAAACACAAAAAAAAATATGTTTCACACACACATACACACACACGTGGTCACAGTGTTATAGTAAACAGTTTACGTGTGAACGGATGTTGATTATACCAGTAAGAGACGAACACTAAGACCCAGCAGGGGAGACGATTCCCCACAATTCCGCAGCTCAAGAGAGAGAAAAACCGTTGGCTCAGTTGCGATCACGTGACACTTGGCATCAAAACAAGAAGCGCATGCGTGATACATGATACTCGGTACTCTTAAACCAAGACAATGCTCGTTTTTCAAGTCAAAATTTATTAAAAGTCTTTGCTCGTCTTGCGGAACACTCGTAAACCACGTTACTCGTAATCCGAGGTTCCACTGTACTTGCCTAATGAAAAACCATATTAGTAGCTTTTTTTCCATTATGTTGGAGCTGTCCATTTTGCGACATTAATGCAAGTTCAATTATATACAGTAATTGCATTAATTGCATTGATGTCGCAGGATCCGGAAATACACTCCAGAGTTTCTTTCTTATAATAATCTAATTTTGTATGTGTATGTATGTGTGTGATAATAAGATTAACATTATATAAATATAATATTCATCATACTATTTTTCTTTTCCTAAAATGTGTATACAGTACATATACTGACTCTCTATTCTAAACATGTATACGAGAATATTAACGCGTTAATGTGATTAATCTAGAAATTTGAATGTGTTACTAGTTTGTTTAATGCAAATAATCATATGACCAGGTTTGACCCCAATAGATTCCCATAAACACAGTGCGGTTACCCACCGTGTGATAATGGCGTGTTTAACGCAGATAAAAAGATGACAGAGGAAACATCACCAGGTGTGCTGTATAGCAAGTTTCATTGTAAAAAAAAACTTCTAGATAGAAGTTTACATGAAACCTAAAGTTAAGCTTCCTTTATGTATATGATAATGAATCAAAATAAATAATAAAGTAAATTCATTTAAGTAAGCAGGAAAAAAAGTGTTTCATTATATTTATATTTTAAAATAATAATTTTGCTAACTGGCCAAAAATTGTTTTACGTACTGCATTTTGTTTCAAATTACTGCAGTAAATTTTGTTTGTGCCATCTTGTGTTTTATGGCTATCTGTGTATTACCATGGATTCATTGGTTTATATGGAAATGTGTTAAACAAACATTTAGTATGTCATTGAATGTACAATTTGATGAATTTGTATAATGTCCAGTATTTTAACCTACAGAAGAGTTTGAGATATGGGACTTCTTGCTTGTGCACTCTACCTATTAGGATTATAATAAAACCTTGAGATATAAGAACTGCCAGGTGAACTTTATAATAGACACAGATCTACAGCTTTGTGATGCAAAGTTTCATTTTATTCTGTGTTTCCTTACAGGGAGATCCTGGTATTGAAGGGCCTATTGGTTACCCTGGACCCAAAGTAAGTCTTTCAAAATACATTCACTGTTTTCAGTGTCAGTTTCAGATATTACATGAAATACGTCTGACCATTTGTCTTTCTGTTTTAATCTTCTCCTAATCTGTTTTAGGGAGACCGTGGTTCCAAAGGAGAACGGGTAGGATTCTTTTATATGGCCTATATGAATAACTTCAGGAATTATGTATTTATTGTAAACACATGCAAAAATTTAATACAATTTCCTTTCTTTTTTTCACTCTAGGGAGAAATCGGCTCACAAGGAAGGAGGGTAAGATCGCACATTGTTCTTTCTTGGTATCTCACACATTTAAAAAAGATGAAACTTAATTAACTTATTCATTTATCTCTCCTGTTTCACTAGGGAGTTGAAGGGGCGTTAGGACGCAATGGCACTGATGGTCTGAAGGTGAGAGCGGTAGATTGACATGCATGAGATGTTGTATTTTATTTGAGTCTTTGATTAAATAAAACAAACTTAATCATTTTTGCAGGGCAAAATTGGTCGCATGGGGACTCCTGGTTGTAAAGGTGGACCAGGTGACAAGGTATGTGTGTGATGTGCCTTATGAAGAGTAAGTAAATACCTAGCAGGCACTGATTAGTTTATAATTGTTTTCTCTATTCAAAGGGTCCTGATGGTTATGCTGGAGATGTAGGAGTCAGTGGTTCAAAAGGATCTCCTGGAGAGAAGGTATTAGATTAATTTGACAGAAAAAAATACTTTTTTTTTTTTTTTTTTTTTTTTACTTTTAGTGTGCCGTGACCTGAAATATCTCTTGTTTCTAGGGAGATCCAGGACGACCTGGCAGAGCAGGGCCATCTGGACCACCTGGAGACCCTGGTCCCAAGGTACATGAAATATATTTTAAAGAGAGAAATGTATAATAATAATAATAATAATAATAATAATAATAATAATAAATCGTACTTCCTGCAGGGTGAAAGAGGTAGTCCAGGCACACCAGGTGTCCCTGGGCAGAAAGGCCCTAAGGTCAGTATTTGTGTTTTTTTTTTCCTTCTCCTGCTATGTTATTTACATTAGAAAGCGCTCGTGATTGTAACATGTTCATTTTGTTTTTCCAGGGTACAGCTGGAGGTCCTGGTCCTAAAGGAGATCCTGTAAGTGAACACGTGTACTGCAACATTTCACTATCCACAGTGATGTGGACATGCAAGTCTGGAAACCGTTGGTTTCTTTTGTATTGATAGGGAAGAAGAGGAGACTACGGGCCAAAGGGAGGTCAAGGACCAAGTGGGCCAAAGGGAGAAAAGGTAGGCACTGATTGGTTTAGCCCAGTGCATTATGGGATTATATTGTCAATGCACTTGACTGTTCTGAAACGGAGCAGTGAGTTTCATAAATGGATGTGTTTCAGGGTGAACCAGGATCTGAAGGTTTAAGAGGGCTTCCAGGTGAAGCTGGCAATAAAGGAACCAAGGTCATTATAGTATTATAATTACAGTCATTTTATTATTGTTATAGGTATTAATTATATACTCAGAGATTAACATATATTTATGTTGTTTTTTGTAAATCTGTTTAGGGAGATCAAGGTCTTCCAGGACCAAGAGGTCCAGCTGGACAAATAGGAGAGTCAGGAAGAAATGTAAGACCATGACACAATGTATTCTACCGTGTATCTCTAAGTAACACTTTTCTCGTATTGAATTTTATACATTACATTGGATGCGTTGGTCTTAGATTGTTAAAAATATTGACAAATCTTAAATGTATTTTCTTGGTGGTAGGGAAGCAGAGGTGACCCTGGTGATGCTGGCCCAAGAGGCGACCCAGGACCCCCAGGAGCAATCGTATGTCCAACTTCCATCAAATCGCAAAACTACGGAGACCCTAAAGGGACATGGGTGGAAAAAAAATTACTTTGGAGGAAAAAAAATTTCCACCTTGGAAAATAAAATGACAGGGGGGGAAAAAAATTACGCAAAAAAAAAAAAACAAGCAAAGTAAAAAAAAAAATACATGGGCAAAAAAAAATGCGAGGCAAAAAAAAACCGCTAGGCAAAAAAAAATAAAATAAAATGGGTGGCAAAAAAAAAAAGCCTAACATGCTATGAATGAAAAAAAATAAGCTAGGAAATTTTTTTTTTCAGAAAAGTTTCGCGAGATCTCGCAAAACTTGACTCTTCAGCGTTGCCGATTTAGTCCAGCAGGTGGCAGCAATGCTCCTAAAACCTTGATCATTGTCCCGTAAGGGGCGCAATACCGAGCCAGTCCAGGGAGTGGCAGCAATTCGCCTAAAAGCTGGCTGCCAACCGATAAAAAATAAAGGAAGAAGAAGCAAACGGGCAAGATAATACTCGGCATAGCGTTAAACAGTGGTGTCAAAAGTATTCACGTTCATTACTTGAGTAGAAGTATAGATACTAGGGTTTAAAAAGACTTCTTTAGAAGTTGAAGTATCAACTCAAGCTTTTTACTCAAGTAAAAGTGTAAAAGTACTGGTTTCAAAACTACTTAAAGTATAAAAGTAAAAGTAACGTGAGGGGGAAAAAGCATTAAGGATAAAAGCTTAGGCTGTGCCACGGGCCTGTATACTACTGTACACTAACACCTCATAAAAAAAAAGAAAAGCTAAATGTGTTGTTTTTTTTGTTGTATTTTTTAACGGCCATAGTGATTTGGGATTCTGTATATGACAAGTGAAAAAGAATGCATTTTAGTACAATGCAAATACATTAAAGAAGCATATATGTGTACTACTGAGCATTAACATGTTTTATGGAGAAGAAGATATGATAACTAGTTGCCTATAAGTATTTTAATGGTGCAAAAAGTCAAACTTCAGAGGCGTGTCATCAGTAACCTTTATTGGAATGTAAATGTACATCCAAGTTTAGCTGCAGGAATCTGTGAGGGCAACATACAAGACAATTAGTGTACCCAGGGCAGGCTTAGTAACAATTACCCTTGTATGGTCGTCTATAATAAACATTAGTGATGTCAGAATGAAGGATTAATCCAAGTGATTAATCAAAAAATTTAATAAAAAGATATCTATATATATACACACACACACACAGTATATATAATTCCTGTTACCTTCCTCGCTGGTGCTTGGTTGTGACATTTCGCTCGAATCTTGAGTCTCTATCACGGACAGCTTCGTCTACGTATCACAACGTTATCAACTGAAAATGCTAATTTATTCAAACGTCCTTGCTGGAGTGTGTGACGTGATGTCATGTGCAGGTGCGATGGATCGCGTACCAACCAACAGGGTGTCGGAATGGTATGTTTATACTTGTAACGTCCTTCGATATAGAAGAAAATAAAGATCACAGACAAACGAAGCGAATGTGCCGTTTACTTTTTTTTTTTTGTTCTCTCATGCGCATTCCCAGTGACAGATTACACACGCTTAGTTACCTCGTCCCGCTCGATGTGCTTACGTCAGAGTCAGGATGCTGAACAGAAAACATGGAACAGAACTACATGCAAACACTACATCATCCAACCACAATCAAATTCGCTCCATCCGGATGGCGCGATTTCTCCGGATGTTTTTTTGTTTGTTTGTTTGTTTGTTTGTTTTTTGAATGACAAGCTGAAATAAAATAGGAGTAACGAGGCTATGTTTAAAATGTAAGGAGTAGAAAGTACAGATAATTGCGTGAAAATGTAAGGAGTAGAAGTAAAAAGTCGACTGAAAAATAATTACTCCAGTAAAGTATAGATACCCAAAATTTGTACTTAAGTAAGGTAACGAAGTATTTGTACTTCGTTACTTGACACCTCTGGCGTTAAACAGGCATGGAAAGAATTGTCGAGTTTTACTTTGAACTTGGCTTAAAATATAAAGATATTAAATTTGTACTTGGATCTCGCCACGGTTTTCATATAAGCCTAAGACATCTTAAGCGAGTTCTACAAGAAAGGGGACTAGTCCGACGGAAAAACTACTCCGACTTGGGGGATCTAATTAACTTCATCCGTGAGCAGCTGCTGCACTCTGGACAGCTTCATGGATACCGATGGATGTATGCAAAATGTAGATTACATGGATTGCATGTAAGAAAAGAGGACGTGCGTTTGATTTTGAAAGAACTTAACAGTAACTTGGCAGTAAGACGGTCAAGACGTCTTAGAAGGCGTTACTACTTTTCCAAAGGGCCCAACTTTATCTAGCATTTAGATTCATACGACAAGCTTAAACCCTTTGGTATATGCATTAATGGATGCATTGATGGCTTCTCCAGAAAAATTATATGGCTCAGGCCTGGACTGACCATAGGGCATACCGGGCAATGCTGCGAAGCTGCGGGAAAAAAGACGCAAAAGCCTACAAGTGGAAGCAGCAAAATGTGCGAAAATCACATTTAGGGCCATCAACATCTGGCAACAGTGCAGAGGCAGTCCAGAGTGTTCAGGCTGCCGGAGCGGCACAAGGGAGTGTCGAACAGAGTAACGTTAACGTTAGTTACACAGATGATGAGGAGGAGGAGGAGGTGAGAGAAATGACCCAGCAGGGACAGATTGAGGAAGGCTTCAGAATAGCTACGAGTCCGGGAAGAAGTAGACGAAATGTTGGCAGAGTGAAGGGAGGGACATTTATGTAGGGAGGACCGAGGGCTTTTTTGTGGTGTGTGTGTGTGTGTGTCACTCATGCTTTTGAGTGTTTGTCGACAACCTGCACCACTAGCTGCTACTCCCAAATGAACCATCTGCCCATTAGCCTAGGCTACATTGCCATCCACATCAAATTAACGAGTGGTCTTACATCTGTCACGATTGATTGAAATTGTTGTCAATTTTCACGCAGTACAACAAATAAACCCCAGAGTTATATAAATGACATGGCTGACTATCAGACCTGTAGCCACACGTAGGCCTACACACACACAGAATGATGATAGCCCATGGAATTAACAATGAAAATGTTAAGTGTAGCCGACATCATCACTAAATAGTGAGCTATCTGGAGGATTTGTAGGCTAACACTGTGTAAATGCTCAAATTATTGCAGTCAGACTTAAAAACATTTAATAGTAGACTGAGTTTTGTGCAGAACTTCATCTTTACTAGGTTGGAGGTCACTCACGTGTATGTGTGTGTGTGTGTGTGTGTGAGTGAGACAGAGGGAGAGAGAATGTCCAAGAGTACTAAAAGGGGGGATCTTGGAACTGAAAATACTAATGTTCGAGACTTTCAGCGTGTGCTACGTATTAATCCCCCAGATGAAACCCTGGACAGTTATCTAGAAGGAGCCAGCACGGCAAATCAAAGAATAGAAAGCTGGTGGGGATTTTTGCGCAAAGAATGCATGGAGTTTTGGATATGTTTGTTTGTAAATCTTAGACACAACGGACTCTTCGATGGAGGATTTCTGGACAAAAGTCTGCTACAGTTTTCCTGCTTGGAAATCATTCAAGTGAGTTAATGTGTTATGATAATATGCATGAGAGATCACACGCTGTCGAATCGAATTAAGAAGACAAGTTTGTAGCGTTTTTTGGTTTATCATGTACAGTATCTTAGTTAATGTGCTGAACTTTGGCTGGACATGGTTTGTGTGTTCATTTGATCCCACCTTATAGATGAGACGGATTCTTTTTATTCTTCTTCTTATTATTATTATTATTATTTTAGAAAAACGCTTCTCACAAACCGACAGGTTTTTTTCTTGTGTTTTTGTGCTTACTACTGTGATTTGTCATTACATTTTCTGTTATGGTTCTGCAAAAAAGCTTGTTTTTATAAACCGATTATTCTTCCTGCTATATTTCATTCACTGGTGTTTAGAATGACGATGCAGATATTCGTACATCCCAGTTGAGTTATCTGGAGGTTGAATCATGGCAACAGCACTACTTTTGTTGGTAGGTTCTTCTGTCTAATAAGTTGGTTATTTATCCCAAATAGGCCTAGATCTTCCAGGGTCATTTTGCGCCTGGCCTATGCTGGGTAGGTGGACAATAGAGGAGGTGAGAGTAGTTGACAGTCATTAAGATCTAACAGTCTTACAATCTGTCTCACCTCTCCACAAAGGGCTTGCTAGGTGCTGCACCTCTAGTGGATGTGGGAAAATATGTTAAACTTCCTGCGGTTCGGTGATGGACATGGATTGACACTTGGTGTCTTCCCTGGTGAACGTAACTAACTAACTAATGTTAGGTTCGCCATGGAAGAAACAGTTCTCATATTGTACAGAAAGGAGCAGTACCTGCTGTTTGACTCCCACCAGCCAACACAAATGACACATACCTTTTTGGTGTTAAGAGAAAGAACACATTCGTCGTGAGGTATAAATTCCTTTCCTTAGAAGAGGTGGAGACCTCAGAGAATTTGTCTCCATCATTCACCACAGGAAGATTAAGATCAGTTCACACATCCACTACAGTGGGTAGTAAGCAGGTTTGTAAAAGATTGTAATATTGCTCCATCTTACCAACTCCTCCTTACTTGTCCAGCCTATTCAGGGCAGGTGAGAAACTGCTCTTGATTTCTTTTCATTTAGTCGACTTATTTATCTTTTTTTTTTTTTTTGTCATTGTACGTCTGAGCAGTTAAGGTTTAAAGACCTTACTCCAGGGTCCATCAGTGGCGATCTGAACCCGGAACCTTCTGAACCATAGTTAAAAGCATTAATCACTGAGCTACCCCTGACTCCTGGATAGTCTATTTGGGCTTCCTAACCAATTTTAACCAGACCAAAACTTGCTTGGTGATTAGCTAAAATGTTCTGAATTGCACACAGTCCAGTTGCCATGACCCAACCTCCTGACACAGGTATATAGTGTATTTGTCTTTGGATTCTATTGGTTTGGATGGTAACTTTATGCTAATAGACAAAACAACTTTATGCTAATAGACAAGTACATATTTAAAATATTAATAATTAAATGTTTTCACAGGATGAGCTGGACGATACTGTCATGGTATGGGATGCGCACACCATCAGGCCTTCTCGCAACCCGAATGTCCCCAGTGATCAGCCAAACGTCATGTACTCACTGCCTGAACTCTGTGGAACAAGAGACTTCCTTGAATCAGCAGACAATGACCAGTTTGAGCTGTGCAAGAATGAGTGCATCTTTCGACGTCCCATACCATGTGATGAAGATGTTCATGAACTGTGTAATATTATTATGGCTGAAAGTAATCTTAATCTTCCAACAGACCCTTCTCAAGCTGTAAACCTTTATCTCCTGCTTAGAGAGAAGATCGCTGCATCCTTGTAAACTCCCATATGAAAAGACGCCACAGAGTGGCATCACAGTTTAAGCCAATGCAAATTGAACACATTTAATTGACAATGTCAGTGGAAGAAATCAAGTTTTGGTTAATATAATTTCTGTATTTTGTAAAGCAGGACGTGCGTGTGTGTTTTATTTTATCTTTTGTATGAACAGGCAAAGGGCAGCATTGTCTTATTGCATTGCAGATAAAATACTAAAACATAAAGCTAACCTGCTTACTGTCATAAGTGTCAGTCAGCTTTCCTAAAAACGGTGTGATAGAAAAGTAGATAATAATTGCTTCTCTGTTTCTTGTAACCTGTTAAAGCCGAAAACTGTACAAATAAATGTTTAAACAGCTTTCACGAACAAAGAACGACAATGAACAGACAGAACGTGTCTTTTTACAAAAATTAACTTAAAGTATGTCAGCAGTAGTGAAAGAACAGATACTTTATAAGTTGTCACCTATCAAGTTTAAATGATGTCCATTGTCAAGTAGTTACTAGACAGAATGTTATCAAACTCTGTACGAAACTCTGGGTAAGAGCTGTAAGTGTAAGAGACACTTCAAGGGTAGCTCCACAGGTGTGAGCAACAGGCCGTCGGCTGAGGCCAGACTCTGCATTGAAAATTTTGTCAACACACATGACCGAAGACCCTGTGCAGAAATGCAGAAACTGTTCTGCTTTTATTTGGTCTGCGTTCCGATCATAACGCTGAAGATGGTTGAAGGTTGCCTGCTCTTGCTGAGTAAGCATTTCCTTAGTAATTTGAAGCAGCTGTGACACTTTTTTGCCAGTAGCCTTTTTCATTTCATATGAAGACAGCACACTTTTTTTTGTCAGACAAGTTTAGCTGTACACATGACATGGCCTTGGAGAAGCAATCTACTATATATTTAGGTTCTTGCAGTATGGCTTTATGAGCCATTGTTTGGATGGCAGATTCCATGTTATCTTTTGGAGGGAGGCATTGGGAACCCATCTGTTATGTCCCCTGGTGTATTTGTTTGTTTTTATGATTTTGTTTCTTCCCATATGGTATCTGTCTCTGTTCTCTTTTTTTTAAGAAGCACAGGATCAGCTGTTTGGTTGTCCGGGGTTCGCCAAACCTCCAATGACGGTGAACCTGTCGTCATAAAAGAGGCGGGGCTCCCTTGACTTGCGTCAGTCGTCTTGCTTTTCGGCTAGCGGTCGACTGTCCTTTTTTTTTGTGTCGACTACACACTTGTGTGTTAAGCTGTGCTGGGTGTAGATTGTTTAAGTCTAGTTGATGTATCTACTTGTTTGATCGGGTCTGCATTTTGGTAAATGTGCACACATCTGCGAATTAAACCCAGAGAAAGGAGATAGGTGTATTGGAAGCGTAATGATAACCTGCTGGTGTTAAGGGTAGTTAGGGAGTGACAACCCCCTATGTACTTTTGTTTCTTAGCTAAGAGTAGCCTTAGTATGGGTGCCGCATGCGCCGAAGCTTTCGGATTTATTTTCCACATTTTTTGTTTGGCAGTTAGATTATTTGGGTTGGGATTTAGCTGTTAGCTCCCATTTTGCTTTTGATGTTTTCTTTCTTTTGGTGTCACTCAACATCTCCTTTTCTCCTTATTTTACCTTGTTTACTCTTTAAAAATTGGCTACAAAAATAAACTCTTTTGTTATTGTTCTTCCCCTGCCTCACGGATTTTCCTTCACTGGTTTGCCCCAGAGGCAATGCATCTCACTTAAATGTTACAGACCATCCCCAACAACATCTAACACGTAACACCATCCTTGTAAAAAGGTAAAGTAAGTCCTCCTCATCACTTTCCTCCAGTGTGCCCTGTAAAGCCCCTTCAATAATGACTCGCTCATTAGAAAAGAGGTAGTTGAGGAAAGAGGACAACAGGACGTGTACATCAACTGCATCAATTCCATGAATAGATGCCAATATGAAAGACTTTGAAGGCCTTATTGGTAGTACACCATGGTCTAAGAAAACCTTTGGCCCAAATCCTTAATAATTATAAATTAAAAGTAATTTTATTAATTAATTATATATATATATATATATATATATATATATATATATATATATAAATTAATTATTATTTTATTAATTAATTTAATTTTATTAAAATTAAATTAATTAAAAATTATTAATAATAATATAATTATCAATTATTATAATTAATACAACAATATAGTTATTGTTAACATTAAAGTTTTCCTTAGCATGAAAATGTGTAAGATAATACAGTATTTTTGCACACTTGATGTGACTTCATTACCTCAGTGACATCATCACCATTGTCTAAACACAGGTTTATCACAATAACATTGTCAACTTCTGTCCTTTCGTGTTCTTCATTTTCCGAATCCCATAACAGTGTATCTCCTTCATCACCCATACAGGGTTTTGGATTTGATGTTGCATCATCTGTGTTAGTATTCTGGATTGCCAAAGCCCTCGTTTCATTGGGTGATTCAGGGCTCCATCATTTAGATTTTTTTGATGTATGTTCTTGGAGTTCTAGATCCTGACGAAAAAAAATAAAATAAAATAAACATACTGTACATATACATTTTGTATATACACACACACAGTACTGTGCAAAAGGCATCATATCTTTAGTAGAAGTTGATGTTTATCGTGCCTGCATTAGTGCCTGCAATTTTAACAAAACCACTGAATATTTCCAAACATAACTTAAGAATGAACTAATAACATACAAATGACAACATTACAGAAGTATATTTGCATGACTGTAAAGAAAGCAACATATTACATAATAGAATGACAGAAAAAAAACATATTGTAGGCTCCTGGGTATTGCATGAAGATGCAAAGTTAATAAAACTCTGGCATATTCTCTGGCGTGCTCAGTAAAACATCCAGCTCTTTTACTTAAAACCTGCACAAATCTATATCTAATGCTACAGATTATTTTCAAGCAAAGATTTTCACACCAAATATAACTATTTTTGGGAATTTTTAATTTATCACTCTTCAGTGTTCGTAGTGGAAATGTTTTCAAAGGCATCTTTGTGTATGTCATTTTCTGTATGTACCCAAAGTAAAATGGCTGTAGGGTTTTACTCCACATGCTGGAGAATAAGAGTTCTGGTAAGTTTGTCACACTCAATCCTTTTTATTTATTTTCATGCAAAACCCAGGATAATATATTTATTTTCCATTTAAAAATCTGTCTGTCATGTAATATGTTGCATTCATTAAAGGGAGGTAAATATTCATCTTTAATGCTATTTATTAATTTTTTAATTATGTTTAGAAATATTTAAATTTAGGGTTTGAACATAATGGAGACACAAACATATACTATATTGCCAAAAATATTCGCTCGCCTGCCTTCACATACATATGAACTTAAGTAACATCCAATTCTTGATCCATAGGTTTTAATATGTTTATTGTTATAGTGTATATAACATTTGTACTGTAGTTAATATGATGCGTTGAAGACTTTCCACAGTTTTATATATTTGTGTGTGTGTGCCACACACACCTCTCCATTGGTGGCATTTTTTGATAAAGCCTCCTTTTCCAGTACATCCCAGGAATCACTTTCAGAGCTATATTCTTCAATATCACCTCCAGATCCAGTTTGATTAGATCAGTGTTTTTCAACCACTGTGCCACGGTACACTAGTGTGCCGTGAGAGATCGTCAGGTATGCCGTGGGAAATTATTCTATTTCACCTAATTGGTCTAAAACATTTTTTGAAAACTAATAAGTCTGAGAATAATATGCCATTGTCGAGAGTCTGCGCTGTCTACACCGGCAGAGTAATCATGTCATACCCTTCCATATAGGGGCCAGTGGTAGCTCAGTGGTTAAGGCATTGGACTACGGTTCGGAAGATCCCAGGTTCAAACCCCACAACCACCAAGTTGCCACTGTTGGGCCCTTGAGCAAGGCCCTTAACCCTCAACTGCTCAGATGTGTAATGAGATAAAAATGTAAGTCGCTCTGGATAAGAGCGTCTGCCAAATGCCTAAATGTAAATGTAAATATCAATAGGTGGCAGAAGATAGCTAATTGCCTGAGACAAGAATTAGTGATTAGTGATTGAGTTTCTCCATAGATATATACAGTATACTAAAAATGGGAATTGGGTCACATTTACCTGACAGTGTAAACGTAGTGTACGGGCATGTTATTCACAAGTTCTGACGCGTATCTTTCTTATTGCACTTGGTTACTCACGACTCGGACGTCCGTTGAATTCTTTGTCTCTTGTTTTATTTTCAGCATCAAAGGTTCAACACTTCGTACCTTTTTCTTGCGTAAATCCACTATAGTTACAACAACTTATTTGCTGTATCTTGTATCTTACGGTCAAAAGCTTGTGTTCTCCACAACTTCCGTATCTTAACTAATTTTGTACCGTGCGCAATAGTCATGTACCTACGCAATTACGGAATAACGTCACAGAACAACTTACGATTATCATAACTAAATGCTTAACTAATAAAATTCAAATAAACACAACAAAATTATAAAAATGAAATATGGCTCCTACACGTAGCCTTTGATAAGAATGACTGTATATTGTTAATTGCACTTTTTATTTGAAAGAAGAAGAAATACGAAAGTTCATAAAATACTTTTTCTTTGTGTTTATTTGATTCCTGTTCAAGACACTTCTATAAGAATGGCTGTATATTGTTAATATAGGCTACAGAGTTTAATTTTTTTTTTTTTACAGGTTTCGGTTGTTGATGTGCCTTGTGATTTTTTTCAATTAAAAATGTACCTTGGCTCAAAAACGGTTGAAAAACACTGGATGAGATGAGTCTGTATCTCTGTATCGCATGATGATTTTTGGGCCGTGACAACAAACTCCCCTGCCTAGGATTTAAAGATGACTTTGAACGCAACATTCGAGGTGTTGATCCTAGTTTTCTGGTTTCAATTTTAACCCTCACTCTTTGCAACACAGCCTCTTGATTTGTGTTTGATGACAGAACGACACAACTGCCACTCGGTCACCACAACATTTGAGGTAGTTTGCTCATCTTTCATAACAGACAAAACAGACTTGTCAATATGCAAAGATAAATTATGAGGGATACACATCTGATTATGTCTCACTAACATGATATCATGTAAAAGTGATGAAAAGAAAACAATGTACATATTATACAGTATATTACAATAGGTACAACCAAACAATGGGGAAAAAAACCTTGCAATAAATCGTAATTTTGTAAAATGTAAATACTTTGTGAAAAAGGTGTTCATTAAACTTGCCAATTTTAAGCCGGTAATATGAGGATGTACTGTGCTGTACTGCACATCGTGAGCAGCTATCTTATGGCAATCTCTGAAAGGAAAATGGGAATATTGTACTGTAATCTAGCAATAATGTTGGAACACAAACAATATACATCACTGTAAGCAATGTCATCAGAAATTATTATTTAAAAAAAAACTGTTGTCTTTATTTCCAGTGTGCATCTTGTCACGATTTCTGATGGCATTGTTTACAGTTATGTATATTGTTTGGTTTCTACATTTCTTTTCTACATTACAATTTATCTGCTGTTTAGTTTGACACTAGGTCTTCTATACAGCCGTATCAAAGCAGTAACCATGACTTTACTGTAATTATAACTAATAAATAGTACTAAACGTTTTCTTAAAAAGTGGATAACAGAAATCCTCTGTAAGTAACCAGTTGAGTGTAGAGTTTGTACTTGTGCTTATAACTTCTATTACATTTGACGGTACCTTGTCTTGTTTCATGAGCAGTATAGTTTCCTGGGTTATTCCTCTTGACCTCAGGAATATTGATGACAACTGTGAGCTAAATGGAGGTATTGTATGTGTCTTTTTTTTTTTTTTTGCGCCTCGTTTGTTTTTATTTGGACCTGTTTTTTTTTTGCGCCTCGATTTGTTTTTGTTTTTTTTTGCGCCTCGTTTTTTTACATTTTTTTGCGCCTCGATTTTATTTTATTTTTTGCGCCTTTTTTTTTTTTTTTTTGCACCTGGTTTTTTTTTTTGCGCCTCGTTTTTTTTTTGCGGCTCGATTTTTTATTTTTTTTTTTTTGCGCCTTTCGATTTTTTTTTTTGCGCTTCTTTTTTTTTGCGCCTCGTTTTTTTTTGCGCCTTTCGATTTTTTTTTTTTGCGCTTCTTTTTTTTTTGCGCCTCGTTTTTTTTTGCGGCTCGATTTTTTACTTTTTTTGCGCCTTTCGATTATTTTTTTTTTGCGCTTCTTTTTTTTTGCGCCTCATTTTTTTTTGCGCCTCGTTTTTTTTTTTTGCGGCTCGATTTTTTTTTTTTTTTGCGCCTTTCGATTTTTTTTTTTTGCTCTTCTTTTTTTTTGCGCCTCGTTTTTTTTTGCGGCTCGATTTTTTTTTTTTTGCGCCTTTCGATTTTTTTTTTTGCGCTTCTTTTTTTTTTGCGCCTCGTTTTTTTTTCCCCACTCATGTCCCGCTTCGTACAAAACAACCACAAGCTTCAGAAAAAAATACTCAAAATATGTTTAAAAACTAACTAACTAAACCCTGTGGTAATTAGTTAATGGCAGCAGCGGTCCAGCTGGACCTTTGTCTTGAAGGAAGAAATATCAAATAATAATAATAATATGATAACAGTAACAGATGCCGTCTAAACAGCAGACTGGACTCTATGCTAAAAGTCCATAGAATGAAATAAGGTTTTTATGCTTCTTTGCAGTGTATTCATCTGTCTATTAAAAAAGTTTTTTTTTTGCTCATGTTTCTTTCTATCATTGTTATACAACTATTTTAAGTGCATGTTATTGTATCTAATACTGTAGGGTGACAGTGGCAGGCCAGGTTTCAGCTACCCTGGACCAAGAGGACAACCGGTAATGTATCTCCTTTTTACTTCAGCATGTCAAATTTAATCTTAATTCATACCTTCAAGTCATTTATGCAACTTGTTAATATTTTTTTTGCAGGGTGACCTAGGAGATAAAGGTAGACCTGGAGCACGGGGAAGCAGAGGAGACTGCGGTCAAAAGGGAGACCCGGGACAGAAAGGAGGACCGGGACTGCCTGTGAGCCAACCTTCATTTCCTAGATATACTGTATTTCCTCCAGTGTTGAGAACATGAGCGACTAATTTCCAGAATAACTATGCATACAGCAGGTGATGGGTAATTACTGTGTGAGAAATAATGACATTCTTATATATTTTCTATATATTAGGGAGAACCTGGACCTCAAGGTGAGCCTGGACCAAGGGGGCCAACAGGAGAAAATGGAAGAGATGTAAGTCCACTGTACAATACTAAGATATGGTTATACATAAAACACTATATTATTAGGACACAATATTATACAGCCATAATACATAATAAATTAATTATCTAATTTATTTGGAATATGTGTATACCTCAATCATCCAGTTATAGTGGAAAAAGTAAATTTTCTTTCAGAATTTTCAATCAAAAAGTGAAACAGTTATATATTATAACCTCGTTGCATGTAAAGTAAAATATTTCAAGCCTTTTGTGTTTTAATTTTGATTATTATAGCAAAAATTCAGTATGTCAAAATATCAGAATATTTCCTAAAATCAATGTCCCAAACTATCAAAAAAGGATTTACATTTTTTATTCTGAAATTCTGAAAATTTCTATACATTATCAACAATCATGGCTCGTTTACCTAAATCTTCACCAACTGCGGAAACTTCAGATTGTACTTAAAGAAACTTCATCACTCTTCCCTCACACTCACATGTGATTTCCAAGTGAAATGCAAAATTTGGTGGCTTGATCTTGACTAGGAATGCAACAGTTGTAGCCCCTTTACTGGAGCCATCTGTTTGTAGTGGCTCTTGACACACTGACTTCAGCCTCACTTCAATCCCAAATTCTTTAATCAACGTTGGTTTCCAGTCTTTTTACGGCTGTAGTCGTCCCTGTTGCTTGTGTAATTTTCCTATCAAACTTTTCCCATTAAGTCAACTTTCCATGAATATGTGTTGATGATTGGCATCTGGAAAAATGTCAAGTCAGCGTTTTCCTCCATGAGTGTACTGAACTAGACGAAGACATACAGTGTTTATACTGTATGAATATTTACATACCGCTTTCAACAATGGTCATCGTCAGAATAACAAAAATAATAATAATATGGAAATGAGTGTGAGGATTGTCGCTGTGTTTTTGACAGGGTGATCCTGGTCCAGAGGGAGACCCAGGCCTTACAGTAAGTACCATCCTGCAATCTATATATGTATAAATCTCCCAGTGGTGTTTCAAAGGTTCTGTTTAGTAATTTGATTATCCTACATCTCTTCAGGAATGTGACGTCATGAACTACATCAGAGAGACCTGTGGGTGCTGCGGTAAGGGACATTCCCTGGGTTAATCTAGTTGAAATAGTGTGGTTTAAGTCTACTTTTTCATTTTGAATACTTACACATCCTCTGTCTCCTCTGTGCTGTTTCAGACTGTGAGAAGAGATGTGGAGCACTGGATATTGTATTTGTTATTGACAGCTCTGAGAGTGTTGGGCTAACAAACTTCACCCTGGAGAAAAACTTTGTAATCAGCACCATCAATAGATTGGGCTCAATGGCTAAGGACCCCCACTCAGAGACTGGTAGGTGCAACTTAGAAGTACATCAAGTTTGCATGTTCTATCAAGTGTTTGGTAGGTTTCCTCCAAGTACTCCTGTTTCCACAGTCCAAAGATAAGCAGGTTAATTGGCGTTCCCAAATTGCCCATAATGTGTGTATGCATGTGTAAATGTTGCCCGGGAGGTCCCATCACAGTCGAAAAATAGGAATAAATTCATGGTCACCATTAGACTCCACAATCCCTAGTTGGACTACAGAGGTTCCTAGATGGATGGATGGATGGATGGATGGATCTAAAGAAGTACATACATTTTGTGTGTGGTTAGGCATAAAGGCTGTTTGTCTTTCCTTGCAGGAACACGAGTCGGTGTGGTCCAGTACAGTCACACTGGAACCTTCCAGGCCATTCAGCTCAACGACTCCAAGATCGATTCTCTTAATGCTTTTAAAGATGCTGTGAAGAATCTCGAATGGATTGCTGGTGGCACGTTTACTCCTTCTGCCTTGAAATTTGCCTATGACAATCTGATCCGTGATAGTCGCCGGTCTAAGGCTAAAGTGACCGTGGTGGTGATCACAGACGGTCGCTTTGATCCCCGGGATGAAGACGACCTGCTGAATTACCTCTGCAACGATACCAGTGTAGATGTAAATGCCATTGGTGTTGGAGACATGTTTGCAAAGGAAGAGGAACCTGAGAGTTTGAAGTCCATTGCCTGTAACAAGCAAGAAAGGGTGATGGGCATGAAGCGGTTTGCCGACCTGGTGGCAGAGGAATTCATTGACAGGATTGAGACTGTTCTCTGCCCGGGTAAGTTGTCCTTCTACTATATATCATTCTTAACTTTTCACCTATACTGCAATATATAACATACGTATATAACATACTTTTCTTTATTATAGAACCGATGATCGTCTGCCCTGACCTTCCATGCAAACCTGGTAAGGTTTTTTTCATTTGTAATAAGACCGCCCCCCCCCCCCCCCCCCAAAAAAAAAAAAAAAAACTTGCTGTTTGTATGAAATTCATAAAGATTCCAGGGCTCAGAGATTTATTGAGTGATAATACAACTCCCTTCAATATAAGGAGGAAAACAATACAGACATACTGTATTAGGCATGCTTCAAGACACTTAATATCCTGTGATGTCTAATAAACCCTAAACCAGCTTCACTGTTTCTTTCTTTCCTCAATGTAAATCTCAAATAGGCTCCAAATAATAAATTCACTTCTCAAATAGCCACTATACCTGTATTAATTCCCATTGAAGTTATTAATGACTCTTAAATAAACATAAAAATCTCTCCAGTTTTTATAAAAACTCCAGTTAAAAGTTTAAATAATTGAAGCCATCATTCCAAGCGTAGTTTGCGCTGTGCTCTGTGAGCGGAGCCGGTCGCTCGGAGACTCCTAAAACTATTGTCTCGCTGCTCACTTGCAGATGATTCATCTCATTGGAATGGGTACATCATGAATGGATTCCCTGCCGATGGAGGGACAGATAATATCCCAACTACTATCGAAAACATCAGAATCTTAATCGGCAAACTGCAGGATGGCACGATCCCCGATGCCTACAAGACGGCTGTAGCCACAATGGCCTACACAGCCCAGAGAGCCAAGTTCGCCACTGGGGCCGAAAAACAGCAGTGGACTTATTTGTTCATTGACTTGTTCAGATTTGTCTATGGCGATCTCCTGGGTGACCCCAACAAAGCCTTGGGGTTGTGTTAGGCAATTTGGCCAAACCAGGCTGTCAAAAAAGTGGCTATGGCTTTATTATTTTGGTGGTTGCTCTTATCTTCGCTGTAGGATTATGTGAAATTTAATTTACTAAAAATGACTAAAAACATTTAAAGCTTGCTGAACTAACATTATCACGAGAGCCAGTTCTAAGCATGATAATGACCTAACCATTATTATTATGGTTGTTATTATAACTTATAGGAAACTCTTTCTCCTGACCTCAGTGCCTGCTGCTTTTTGAAGTTATTTTTCTATACTTGAACATGGCTAAGAGATAGAATTAAGGCATCCTGACTGACTGTGAAGACAATTCATGCCTGCACAATGTAATGTTCTTAATCTACGCGCTGCTGCTTAAACACTCACAGCGATCTATTCGGCAGTGCTGAATAATCCACTGAGTTATCACAGTGATAATTAAAGCTCATACTATCTGTAAATATTGCATTTTGAGTAAACCATACAATGATTTTCTGATAAAGTTTTGCACTTTGCACAGTATCGATGGGCCTAAGCTCCTCTACGGCCTATACGTAGATATAGAATGTTTAGCTTTCACGATTAAATACTCTACCTGGCCAAAAAAAAACAAAAAAACAAGCCACTATGTGTGTGTGTGGTGACCAGTTCATGTGTGAAAATGATTCCTCATGCTCCCACAAACACATTTTCACAATTTCAATCCTGGAATGTGTCCCGTGCCATCAGCGAAGAAAATCTCCGTAGTTAGAATATACTCCATGCAGGTCATCAGCTGATTTAATTTTATTGCCACATAACATCACATACCCCACATAGCCTAGACATATACATTACAATTACAGCAGAGAGATTACCTTATCCAGAGCCCAACAGGCAGTTATGAGGTTTGAACCTGGGAACTTCCAAATTGTAGTCTAATGCCTTAACCACTGAGCTACCCCTGCCCCTAAATCTGAACAACTCGGGTAACCCCAGATAATAACACTGCCTCCAGAGGCTTGTACAGTGGCCACTATGCATGATGAGCCCCTTCTTACTCTAATGCGTCCATTACTCAGGAATAGGCTCAATCGTTTTTTTTTTTTTCATCCACATTTCATCTACAAAGGCACTTTGTACAAAGGCACTATCCTTCCAGGTTTTAATAATGTGATAAAGGGTTCTTAACCCAGTTCCAGTGGAAATCTTCAAGTTGGTTTCTTTGCATTGATACAGCCCAATAACTTTGAAATTGCGCCTTTATTTTTTCTTTTTTGGCCAGGCAGTGTATGTAACCTCACTCCAATTTCAGGTATAGTTTAAAATACCAGTAGTGAACATTAAAAGGTTTAAAGGATCTGAAAGCCCTTTCCAAAAAAAAAAAAAAAAAGAAAAAGCATGATATATAGCGCATGAACCTGAAATACTTGCTCTGACTTGAAACAAAGATGTATGCCTTGTGACATTAACAATTTAAAGATCATAGCGAATAATTTCTCTGGATGGCTTAAAAGTTGAATATACAAGTTTATGCTATGAATATAATTATATGTAATAACATTTAATATGCAATTAGAAAATAGAAAACAAGCTCTAGGACTGCAAGAATATATTAAATAAACATATATGGCAAAAAAAGTTTTAATTTACGTTTTTTGTCTATTTTAACTGTACGTACAATTATGTCCCTAAGGATTAAATGCATGTTTTCAGCAATATTATTTCTGTCCCTGTAGTTTAAACCAAAAGGAAACCATTGTGTATATTCCTGTGTTAGGTTTGAAATTAATTGAAAGAATTATTGCCGGCTAGTGCTTAGCACTATGCACCTCCTGGGTCAAGGGTTCGATTCCCGCCTGGAGTCTGTGTGCATGGAATTTGCATGTTCTCCCTGTGTTTGGTGGGTTTCCTTCAGGTACTCTGGTTTCCTCCCACAGTCCAAAGACATGCAGATTAGGATAATTGTCAGTCCCAAACTGCCCGTAGTGTGTAAATGCATGTGTGAGTGTTGACTGGAGGTCCTACCACGGTCACAAAAATGGGAATAAATACATTCTAGTCACTTAGTCCCTAGTTGGAATACACAGGTTCCTAGATGGATGGATGGAAAGCAATTATTGCTTTATGCATCTGACATGCCTTATCAGCCTGGGAAAGAAAGACAAAAACACACACATTTGAGTTTTCTGTTTATTATCAGCTTTCGCCAGCTGCCCTGTTTCACAAAAGCCATTAACCTGTAAGTCATAAAGAGACCTGGAGACAGACAGATGGTAAGAACCACATTAGCATTTTCTGGTTATACAAAAGTCTAGTTCCATTGAGCCATTTGTATGTATATTTGTTTAGATACAGGCTATAGAAAGTATTATCATATAAGGAATGAGGAAGTTCTACAAGGCATAGGAAAGTTCGCATAATGTCAGAAAAACTTCCAACCTGTAAGTTTTTTTGACTAGCGAGTTGGTTATAAGGTTATTGTATAAAACAGGCTGCATGGTGTATTGGTCTGTTATTGGACCAGCACATTCCCTATGGACAATTATGGCATAAAGCTAGCATTTAATATATCAATTGTCATGTACGGGTAGTATGTGACATGTTTCGTGCTAACCAACCTCTATACGAGGGGGTATCAAAACATTTTCATGATTAGCTCTGTTTACAAGCTATGTTTTTTCATCGCACATCCTCCCTCAGACACCTTAAACCCTGGCAGTAGAATTCGCTAGTGACGGTCTGGCTTCTGGGAAAGAATTCTTCATGCACAATGCCGTTAATGTCAAAAAAGTACCCACACACCCGAGGTTCGTCACCGGTAATAACCCTCGACATGAAGGACGGGTCATCCATGGCTTGATGACGAAGGTCTTGGCAGATGATCCTTCTTCTCCTGGGTCAGGACCCTGGAGACAAACTTGAAACCAACACAGTATATGTTCAAATCCCATATGAGGATTGCCTGGACTATTCCGTATGACACATGGCAGCTTGTCGTGGATTGTTCACCGCCGAACATGTAACGCACACATTGCAGAATGGTTTCAAAAATTTGGGGGTTGAGCTTGTTCTTCCTGATCTCTCGCCGCTTTCTGGTGATGTTCTTCCACTCTCGGAGCAGGTGTACCACTCAAAACACCTTACACGCCTAATTGCAACATTGCCGTAAACTGGCCAAATCATGTCAAAGGTATCTGTGGCAGAATTTGTTCGAACTTGCTGACCATGATGAAACAGCAGATGTGGTAGCGCAGATGGTCAGAATAGCACCAGTTGCACAGCTCCCTATGTACACAAGACAATGTCTTTTGGCACACTGACTTATGAGGACCGGTGCTCCCTGTGACTGTGCGTGCAGCCTTGTGCTGCCATCTGTTGCCGTGTTACAAAACTAGTATCGAAACGTTTTGATACCCCTTCGTATTCCTGGAATTGAATTCAAGCACAATATTGTGATAATATTCTGACCTGCAGAAAGAAATATTTGCAATTTAGAGTTTTTTTAAGGCATTAAAAAATTTGCTTTTACGACACTGTTGAGTGATAACTCTGGCCCAAGTTGATCTGACTCTGCAGTGTACATTTTATCTCAGCTAAGTAGCTTACTATCAGTAAAACTGGCATGCTAACTAAGACTTTACCATGCTTATCTTGCTAGTTAAGTAACATGACTGATTTATATTGCTTGAACAAACTTAAGTACCTAACATACTGTACAGTATATAATGGAACTATAATTCATGCATTTAGCCATCTAACTTTTAACTATCTAAACAGAATAGAATTTATATCCTAATGGATAGGCAGTGAATCGATCTACTGTATAGCATCAATGAAGATGCTAAAGAAAATAAGTCTTTCTGTATTTAGCACAGGCGGCACGGTGGTGTAGTGGTTAGCACTGTCGCCTTGCACCTCCAGGGTCTGGGTTCGATTCCCCGGCCAGGCTCGATTCCCGTCTCTGTGTGCATGGAGTTTGCATGTTCTCCCCGTGCTTGGTGGGTTTCCTCCGGTTTCCTCCCACAGTCCAAAGATATGCAGGTTAGGCTCATTGGTGTTCCTAAATTGCCCGTAGTGTGTGTGTATGTGTGTGTGCCCTGCGATGGATTGGCACCCTGTCCAGGTCCCCCCGCCTAGTGCCCGAAGTCTCCTGGGATAGGCTCCAGGTCCCCCGCCACCCTGAACACAGGATTAAGCGGTATAGAAAATGAATTTAATTTTTTTAATTTTTTTTAATTTTATAGAACTTTATTAATCCCAGAGGGAAATTGCTCAATTTTTCACAAACTGGGGTCAGAGTGCAGGGTCAGCCAGCTTACGGAGCAGCGCCCCTGGAGCAGATAGGGTTAAGGGCCTTGCTCAAGGGCTCAACAGTGGCAACTTGGCGATGCTGGGGTTCGAACCCCCGACCTTCCGATCAGTAACCCAGTAACCCACAGCCTTAACCGACTGAGCCACCACTGCCCCAATGAATGAATGAATGAATGTATTTAGCACATGATTGGGAGCAGAGAAGCTTCATCCCTGAAAACTAAAGGAGCTGAATTAAGGTAGAAGAACTTCTGGATCGAACATACATAGTTGGATGTGAATGCTTATTAGTTAGCGTTAGCCAGCTATCTCACTTCCTTGAAAACAACATTATCTATGGAGCACCACGCCCATAGTTACCATTCCACCATTCCTTCTACATTAATAACCACATTACAACTGTAAGCGATGTTTCATGTAATTATGCATGCACCTTGAAGACACTGTATACACTTAGATGGGGTTTCTACAGTATTGAAATCAGGAAATCTCACTACCTCTCCAAATGTGGCATCGTTATATTGTTAATCTGTGACCAATCTTTTTTTTCTTTCTATCCCACAGAACCAGCAGTCGCCAGCTGCGTTCAGCGCCCTGTCGATCTTGTGTTCTTGGTGGATGGCTCCGAGCGCATGGGTGCAGACAACTTCCGGAGCGTCCGTGAGTTTGTAGAGAACGTGGCCAACCGTCTCACTTTGGCTAAGATTCCCAAGGACAAAAATAATGCCCGTGTTGCTCTTCTTCAGTATGGCGGCGTAAACCGTCAGGATGTGGTCTTCAGACTTACACATAATTTCACCGAGATGATTAACGGCCTTGGGAGCATGACGTACATGGATGCGTCCTCCAACGTGGGCAATGCCATTACTTATGCCATCAACAACATCCTGCTGAGTGGAAGCACCCGCTTGGCGCGGAGCAACGCTGAAATCTCCTTCGTCTTCATCACGGATGGAATCACCGACAAAAAGAATCTGGAGGAAAGTATAAGCTCGATGCGCCGGGCAGAAGCCGTGCCCACTGTGATCGCCATGGGCAAGGACGAAGCAGTCGACAAGGAAGTGCTGTCAAAGCTCGTTCTGGGAGACCAGACGGCTATTTTCAGGGGAAGGGATTACTCCCAACTGTCCAAGCCCAGCTTCTTTGAACGTTTCATTCGGTGGGTCTGCTGAAGATGAGGTGTCTTAAGTTCACATTAGTGTAATGGGGGAATTGGTGTGTTATCGGAGTCGGTCTGGTTGTTAGGGTGAACATGCAGTACCTATCTTACATGTATGGTGTTAAATTCGTTTTTTTTTTTTTTTAACTGACTGAGAGCTCGTTATCATGCTCACGTTATCATGGATTTGGGAGAAGGGAACAAGAAGACACTAGAGTAAAGTTACATTACAAACACTTTAAAAAGGAAAAATAATTACTGACTGAATGTTTAAACTACAATCTGCCATTGTAGATTTCTTTTGGTAAATTTCTCGACTTTTAACCGAATTACCTGAAATATTTTGTATACACACTAAGGTGCTAAACTAGAGCAAGACTGGAGTTTTTCCTGTATAACTAGGCAAGACGTTTCCATGAGATCTTACACAATCAGGGTTTACGTAATTAAGCCATTTTAACAACTACTCGCTTCGTTTTTTAATCTCTGTGTCAGTCAGGTTTAATGTCAGCTTTGATGATCAACAAACAAATCAACAGGCCTTACTGTAAGTTCGTCATCATAGTTTAACACAGGGAACCAGTCACACAACAGCTTCTTCTTTGAGTTACTGACAAAAATTGCTGAAAAAAAAAGTGCACTCCTGCTTGGATACATACTTACTGTAAGTCATGGCAATGCGTTTCAAGTTAAACTTTCATATAAATTGATTATTAAAGCTATGTTCATGTACTTAGTTATAAACAACAGAATGACCACAATTGATAATTTGTCTTTTAAGTCTATTTTTACTTGACACTCGGATTAGATGTAGTTGCTTAAAAATTTGTTTTAATTCCACAAAGATGAAATCAATTTTAATGTTCTGTCAACACTTGAAGGATGAAAGCCATTACTTTTTGTCAACTTCAGTGTCAGTACAATAAATCAGGTTGTGGTAAAATACATTTATCTTGCTGTGGTTGTTTTTTTTTTATTTTTATATAAACATGACAATAAAACTATGAACTGTACACTAAGCCAAAAATAAATTTGGGGCACACTATTCTGCCTGATATTATGTTGATTATTATATGATTATTATATATGTTAAGATTATATATGTGATGACACACTTATTCAGACCTAGTGGCAATTTATTTGAGTTGATGCATCTTGCGTCTGTGGCAAGAATCAGTTAAAACCACAACAAAATATTTTATAATTACAGACAACAAATTCACTCTAGTGGCAACAAGATCACTCACATACATGGAAAGTGGCAACTATGATATCATAATGCTTTGAGATATACTAGAAAGTACATAACAGCTCATAATAAGCATATGAGTTATATACACATTGTATGTTATCATACATAGTCATTTATGAGAACACATCACCCATTATCAACAAATAATTTATGATAAATCATTAGTAGGTTTCCTGCCATGCGGACGGCCCGGGTTCGATTCCTAGCTGAGGCCCGAATCTCAGCCACGAACGCAGTGTCGGTCCCAAGCCTGGATAAAATGGGAGAGTGGCATCAGGAAGACCGCACTGCACGCTTGAACTGCACGCTCACACACTTTTGAGGGCGACGTAACACACTTGGAGGACAGCGCTCTCTGCCCCTTGCGCTTGCGTGAGCTCACAGACGCCCCTGATTGGCTGCAGAGCCATGATTAATGTAGGAGCACCAAGTACCTCTCATCCCTCCCCTCCGAGAGAGCTCAGCCAATCAGCTCTCTCTAGACCTCCGGCAACGAAAGGTTACAGCATAACCCGGGAATCATTGAGTACTCACTTTGAGTTAAACGTTATGTCAAGTCAGTTGTTGAAATGGCTTTTGCCTATCACTCACTCATTGTAGCCAGAGTTGCAGGAGGCCTGGAGCCTATCCCACGGAACTCGGGGTACACACACTGGATGGGGTGCCAGTTCATTACAGGGCACAAGCACATACTGTATACACACACACTATGAGCAATTTGGGAAGGCTAATTATCCAATCTGCATGTCTTTGGACTGTGCATTTGGAGGACAAACTGAAAAAGCCAAAAAATAAAGTAAGCACAACATCCAGGAATAGTACAAATTACACAAACAGACAGACAACAAAACAACATGAGATCTTGACTCACTCACTTCATAAACCAGGGCTTTTAGTTATTTAAACAATAACCATGAGTAACTGTGAGCAAAAATCCTCTTAATAATTATATGTTTTTAAGTGCCCAGCTATGAAAGTGCAACAAGTCGTAGTAGTAGTATTAAGACATTGGGCTACATTAAGTCCAAGGTACAGTATAAGGAACATAAATACTCTTTAAACATTAACAGCAGTACTGTTGATCCCATTTCAGAATGCAGTTGATACATAGAGAAATGTAGGGCAGATAACATCTACTCACTAGCCACTTTATTAGGAATACCTATCAAATATCAGTATGTGAGCAAAACTCAACAGATTGGTGCAAAAACACAATCTCAGTGAACAACAGTTCTGTGGGCAGAAAGTATGGGAGGTATGAGAACCATGATTTCAGATTATTTAGGGTGAAGGATACAGCAGCTCAAATATTCCATTTTTATAATGACGGTGAGGCGGCGCGGTGGTGTAGTGGTTAGCACTGTCGCCTTGCACCTCCAGGGTCCGGGTTCGATTCCCCGGCCAGGCTCGATTCCCGTCTCTGTGTGCATGGAGTTTGCATGTTCTCCCCGTGCTTGGTGGGTTTCCTCCGGGTACTCCGGTTTCCTCCCACAATCCAAAGACATGTAGGTTAGGTAAATTGACATTCATGTGTGAATGAGTGTGTGAATGAGTATGAGTGTGTGCCCTGCGATGGATTGGCACCCTGTCCAGGGTGTACCCCGCCTTGTGCCCTAAGTTTCCTGGGATAGGCTCCAGGTCCCCCGCGACCCTGTATATAAGGATAAAGCGGTATAGAAAATGAATGAATAATGACGGTGAGCAAAAAAGCATCTCAGGACGCACAACATGTCAGACCGTGAAGCGGATGGGCTACGACAGCAGAAGACCACACTGGGTTCTTCTCATTTCAGGATAGAATGAGGAATCTGATGTCTACGAAAATGTACAGGTGTAGTATGAAGGTGTTTAATCGTCACATAGAAGGTTTTTAGAGGTATAAACACACTGAACGCGCTTTACTTTTTATTTCGGCATCCTGTTTTATGGCATCTGAATTATTTGGTTTTGTTTGTTATTTAAGAACATTATCTTAGTTTTTAGAAGACGTCATGTATTAGAATCATGTGGGACTGTGTAAAAAGCTGTGGCCATGAGATTAAAGACAGGAATAAAGCAAGTTTTATCTTCTGGTACACCAGAAGTGATTCATCTCTGAGGGGAAAAGTACTTCTGTCTCAAAAGTAAACCCTGAAGAAAAAGAAGTCATATATATGAGTGAGTCACCTATGATCACCTGTTAATATTATAGTTTTTGTTTTTGATTTATTTTTAATGTATAATATTGTAAAGGAAACAAAACATCAATCAAAAAATTGTTAAAACACAAATTACAACAACTTTATAAAAATTTTAATCATCAATTCAAATATTTGGTTAATTGAATAGACATTTCTATGAACTTGTAAGAACTGTGTAGAAGATGAATCAGTCTGTGTCCGATTCTGAATCTGAAATTCCCGCTGAAGTCACAGATGAGTAAATGCCACTCTACCTTGTAGTTCACTCTTAGCAACATGGTACGCTGTTCTAAACATCTTTTTCAGGACTTTGTTGTGCTTGGTTTATGTTTAGTATATTTTTTGTAATTGGTGTTTGTTCTGGTAAAGATGCTGCAGACTGAGAACCACCTCATGTCTTGTGATGCAGAGATTTCTCATAGGTTCTGATGAGGTCTTTCCTAAAATTACTGGTCCCATTAACAAAGGCGCCTGTCGAGTCAAAAATCGAGGAAAACTCACGACACACCCGGCAGAACATTCTATTATTTAGCTTGTCATATTCCAGCCACAGAAATTCTTTTGTCCATGAAACCAAAAAGCTGCGCTTTCTTTTTGCCTCATAGTCTGATAACTTTTCCACTTTGTGGTCGGCTTCTCTTTGGCCTCACTCTGACCTGTCTTATTTGACTCAGCAGAACTAAAATACCTGTGGAGTACAGTTCACCTCACAATTTATTTAATTGTGTGAAATGACTAATACAAATAGGTAATAAAAAACGATTACGTATGTTGTGGAGGTGAATTGGTTTAGTCTTGACTTCTGGTCGTGAGTGACAGCGTTGGGGGAAATCTGTTGATTGTTGAATCGTCGATTACAAAGTGAACACAGCGATGGAGAGAAAAAGGCCAAAGCTGTCAGGTGCTCAATTTAGGAAAAAAAAAAGAAAAGAAGATGAAGAAACAGGCAAAAGATAAAGGTATGCAACAATGTTCTCTCTGTATGATTAAGTTATTCATGTCATTATGTTAATTAGTGGTATAACGTTAACTCTTAGGTTTGATAGCCTTCTTGCTTATGATGCTTGCTATGCTTACCTTGCTAATAAAAAACACACAATTCTAATGTTTTTTTTATTAAATACCATTATGAACCATTAACTTTTTCCAGTGAAACTATTACAAAATTCCTTATTGTAGTGTGTTTTGGGCACTTTTCTAATAGGATTTACCTTCCCGCCCACCAATAGAGTCCTTCATATACCAGCAGACATTGTTATACTTACCAATAAAACCAATACAATTCCCATTATTACCATTAAATCCATTACATTTTCTATTCTATTATTTTTGGGCAGGGTTCTATTGTTTTTTCAGCAGTGTATACAACATGAGATCTAATTAAGTTTAACCACAAAATTATGCTTTGCAACAAAACTGTTGCACGTACAGTTATTTATTTCCATTATTTATGTTAATCTTGGCTATAGCCAATATATTTAGAATATATGTACAGTATACTGTAAATAGCCAGTGTAATTTACATATGTGTAGATAGTTTAAAAGACATTTTCCATTTGCTATAACTCAGTCACGTGACAAAGCATATATAATATGAAAAATAAAATAAATATTGGTCTGTCACGGGGAACATGTAGTATTACTACAATAAAACCCAGATACATTTTGCGAAAGAATGCAAAACTGGTCTGATGACTCATTATACAATTATTATTTCATTTCTTTTTTTTTTTCACTTCACGCGCGCCTCCCACCACCCGTCGCACGCCCTTTGTTTGCGCATGCGCAGTGACTTCAAAGTGCTTCAGGCAAAGTTTGTGTGTAGAGAAACAACTTCGAAGGAAGACGTGTATCTTGCGTTTTTAGGTTGCACTTTGCTTTCTATTGTCTCTTTGATCATTCTGTTTGTAAATATTCAACAGATCTTAATGCATCTTAATGTATTTATTTATTTGTTTCCCCACAGGTTCTGGTCTGTGCAGTTGTGTAGGAGGATGGCAGACAGCAGCGCGGAGTTCACCAAGGACCTTTGCACTCCGGCGTTCACTGTGGACCTGGACATCGTGAGAAGGAACTCGGACGCAATGCTGGAGCGCTTCCTGAAACTCGGGGTGCAGCTCCGACCTCACATGAAAACGCACAAGACGATGTGAGACTCAGTAACACGCCAGGGTTGTTTTCTGTTGTGCACGAGCAGTTGCACGAGCTGTGCACGAGACAAATTGACAGATTTAACAGATTTTTACGCTAGTGATTGGTCGATCATGAACGATTCGTTCTTTTTGAACGAATCTTTAACGAGTCGTCTCGGAGAGTGATTCGTTTGTTTTCAGTGACTCGTCTACTGCGAGTCGTTCGTTCCTTTGTCACGTGACTCCCATAGCCGCTAATAGATTTTCTACTGGGCGCGCATGCGCACATCATCGCAAAAGGGTATCGTAGGTTATGAGCGATTCGTTTTCAGTGACTCGTCTACTGCGAGTCGTTCGTTCTTTTGTCACGTGACTCTCATAGATTCAAAAGAACTACTCATTCTGTTTATTATAATATGTCCTTAGCTGCATTGTAATGTTTCATTACTGGAACTATATACAAAATTTTTGTATGTAAACATATTGGGGGTCTTTTTTTTTTTTTTTTTTTTTTTAATGCTACATTTTATTTTATTCCTTATCAGAAGAACGAAATAAACTAAATGACTCAAAAAATGATTAGTTAATTTTGATGAACGAGATTCAAAGAACCGAGTCACTAAAATTATTCAAACTTCCCATCAGTACTGCACACTCATTAGCGCGTTTAAAAAAATTTTTTTACAGCGACACCTGTTGAGATTTTGTGAGATCGATTTTTGTAAATATGATTTCTTATTCTGTATCAGTTACTGTATTAGCAAGTTTAAAATACGTCCAGCGCCATCTGTGGTATAAATAAGGGCGTTTTGCATGTGTAACAGGTTTGATGTATGAGTGGCACCACAGACACAGGGTAAGGTCTTATGGAAAAAAGGATATGGTTTAACCTTAGGTTGCGAGCATAATTTGTTCTGGAAGCGTGCTTGTGTATCAAAGCACTCATATATCAAAGCGAATTTCCCCCATAGGGAATAATGCAAACTCAAATGATTCGTTCCACAACACAAAAATATTTGTTAAAAATTAATACAAAATGTAAAGTAAAAATAAAACAAATTAACCTGCACTTCACCTTTGAAAAGAATCCCGACAACAAAGTGATGCACGTGCACTAAGAATGAGCATGGGTGAGAGAGAAGAACATTGGCTCAGTTGTGATCACTTGACCCTCGGAAGACACGCATGTGTACTACTGGTATGTCAAGCGCTCGCTCATTTATTAAGTTAAAATTCATTAAAAAATTTTGCTCATTTTGTAAAACGCTCACAGAGTGAGGGAGTAAGGAAGGAAATGGTTTTAAGGAGGGAGGAAGGAAAATAGTAGTTGCACGTGTAGGTCTGGAGGCAGTGCCGAGCTGGCATGAGCAGTGGTTCCTGCAATATGCTCTCGAATGGCCCCTCTCGCTGACCAGCCAACCGCCCTTTGCCTGCTCTCCTTGGGCGCGGCCACAGATGGGAGTCCCTCGTAACATTGGGCTGCTGAGCGACTTTCCCTGCTGGGAACGTGAGCCTTAAAGTGAAGACACAGCAGCCTTTTCACTCTTCAGCAGCAGGATCAGCAAATGGCAGCATTCGGTTCTATGCCTTTGAAGTCCCTGGGGCGCATGACATCACCCCGCTGGCATGCCACTCTCTGTATGTAAGTGTCTGCCGCGCGACTCTGCTCTGTAGACTTCCGGGACTTCAAGGTAAACTCCCCACCTCATTTTTATAACGAACAGGAAGTCGGAGATCCATTAAAGGTTATTTTCCGCCAGCCATGCACTTTCCTGCGCCTCGCCCCCTTTGCACACCTGCAGATGGGGAGGGCGCCTACCTAGTGAGCGAGGAGTGACAAAAGATATTGGCGCACGCTGTGACACATTGAAATTTCTAATTAGCATACAGTCTCTCCCAAGAAAAATTCCAAAAAACTTTCCAAAATTACTTTTTTCGTAAATATCATCAATATGCAGACTTTACAGTTTTATTAGGTGTCTAGATTAACCCAAAGACAGCCAGTGCAACTCAATGCAAATTCTCAGTAATGCTTTTAAACTGGAGAAAGTACCAAAGTTTGCAGGGTGATTTCAAAATGTTAACCACAAATTTGTTATATGAACCTAATCCATTATTTCTTATAATTAATAGTTGTACATATAATACAGAAACTGTGTGTGTGTGCCAAAGAAGTTACTTCTGAAGTTCATGCAACATGGAAGTGACCAATCATACTTCCCTAAAAATATCAAGTTCAGCGTCAGCCGTTTTGGAGAGATGATTTTATGTGTTCCCCAAAAATGGCCATTTTCAGCATTATAGTGTCTCAATTCAAACAATAATGATTTAAAATGTAAATTATTAAAAATTCTCAAAAATATCGATACTAAAAATTGGTGTAAGCTCATGATTCATATTGCAATAGCTTCACAATTTAGAATAATACACTTATATCTTTTCATGTAAGATCTAAATTGTCCAAGTTTCATCTAAAGCCTCTTTTCCACTGCATAGTACGGCACAGCATGGTTCAGTACAGCTCACTTCGGTTCGGCTCAGTTCGGTTCGGTTTGCGCTTCCACTGCAGTGTAGTAACACTTTAGAGTGGGCGGGATTATTCACGCGTCGTTATAGTTGCGGCGCCTCTACTGCGGTGACATCATCGTAAACGCGCCACGAACTAACAGACAACAATGGAGCATATCGACGGCATGGTGTTCTTCATTCTCGGCATGTGGATGTTTTTAACAGCGAGACGAAGGAGTTTGTTTCAAAAGAGGCTGATGGCAGCCAAAGAAAATTTTGGGTTAATACAAAAAGGTGCGTCCGATCCGTCGCTGGCTGTTCTAAATATAGCGGTTCTGTTGTGTCTCGTGTCGCAAGTTCAGTGACGCAGTAATGACGATTTTCTCCGGCCAATCAGTGACCAGTGGAGTTTACACGTCACGTTTTGGTAACGGTTTGGCGCGCTTGGAACCTCGGCTGAGGATTCTGAGGAAAAAAGGACCAGGTACCAGGTACTGTTCCCAGTGGAAAACCCCCCAAAAGTGAGCTGAACTGAACTGTGTCGTGCTGTACTATGCAGTGGAAAAGCGCCATAAATGACAATTAGGATCATTGAAAGAGGCACGAAGTTTTATTTGCCAAATGTGTTTCTTTTTATCTGATAAAAATATGAATGTGTAGCAAATTTACAAAAAATTAACCGTGGATCGGGAGATAAGAAGCATTAAATACTATGAAAAACGGTGTGATTCTATCTGAAAATTCACTTTTTCGTCTAGATGAGACACTTTTTAGGACCAACACAATGTTTTGGCCGATATGTTATCCACATGTTTGTATAGTATCTCTTCCTTTGTATAGAAGTACTGCATAATATAGTGTCTATCACAAACAATGCATTTGCAACAACTCTTGAATTCCCTTTGTCTCGGTTGATGGCGTGCTTTGTGTCTGTCTTTAATGCTGGTTTCCCCCTCTGTAGCCCATATAATTATAACTTGAGAACCCGGAGGAAACCCACCAAGCACGGGGAGAACATGCAAACCCGAGGTGGGAATCGAACCCGGACCCAGCAGGTGCAAGATGTCCACTAAGCGACCGTGCCTGATATAAAACATTTTCGCTCTGAGATAATTTTAACCCTAAAATAGTTAGCGAAATTGCCATATGACGTGTTTATAAATGTTATGTGGTCTGTGTCATATCTCCTTGAATTTCCCTTCTTATGGGATAAACCTCCTTGTCCATCAATGCACATTGCACTTGTCATTAGTGTCATCTCCATAAGCATTGTATAGTGCAGTCGGAGACCATAAAAAAAATGTAGCACAGTAACATTCTGTCTATTTTTTTTTAATCAACCATGAGTGTATGTCCAAGAAACCTTTAACACACCAATTGTTACTCTTGGAGGACTTGCGAAGTTAAATCAGTATTGTATTGTAACTTTATATTATTTCGATGTGCACAATCACAGTCTCGTGCGTTTCCTCCTTCTCTCTCTGGGTCTCAGTGAATGTGCGGACATCATGACCAGGGGCTCACGGCGGTGCATCGTGGTGTCCACCTTGGCCGAGGCTTCTTTCTACGCCGATGGTGGTTACGACGATATCCTCTACGCGTATCCAATAACGTCTGACAAAGTGAAGCGCTGTGCCGATTTATCCGAGAGGCTTACTTTGTTCCACGTCCTGCTGGACGACAGCTTGTCCCTGCAGGAGCTGAAGGCGAGACCGTTGAAGCAGGGCAAAGTCTGGCACATATGGTTAAAACTGGACTGTGAAAATGGTAGAGGTACGGTACACACTCGGCGGCACATACAGAGCGTGAAAGATTTGGATTTCGAAAGATTTCCATGTTATTTTTCATCACTGTGAGCTTTTGAACACTTTTTTTATTTTTTCCAATTTTTTTTAGCTGGCATTCTTCACTCCAATCCTGCAGCTCTCGAGTTAGCCAAGGACATTTCTGAGACTCCAGGGGTGGAGCTTACAGGAATCTACGCCCACTGTGGAAACACCTATGGCTGCAAGGGGGAGGAGCAAATTAAGGCCATCGCCCAGGAAACGACAACTATCGTGTTGCAGTTTGTAGAGAAGTATGCTTTCCAGGAACGTCATGAGTGAAATATTTTTTAAAAGCACTTAAGTTATCGATATCGCCTTTCATACAGTACTGCATGCTCTGTTTCCCCTGTCGAACGTCACAGGCTTAAAGCTCTAGGAATCCAGAATGTGAAATCCAGCATTGGTTCCACCCCGTCATGCAGCCACCCAGTTTCAGACATGGCCATGTTGAGTGAAGTCCATCCTGGAAACTATATATTTTATGGTCAGTGGTGTGAACATTCAGTTCATCGATGTTTCTTAGTTGAAGATTTCGATTTATGAACACTTGCACGATGTCCTGTTGTTCACAGACGTGCAGCAGTCGCTCATCGGCTCCTGTAGACTGGAGGATATTGCAGTACGGGTGCTGACGAGGGTCATAGGTCACTACCCTCATAGAAACCAGCTCCTGGTCGACTGCGGCTGGACCGCGCTGAGTCATGACAGCAAAGGCTGTTTACCGACAGGCTACGCAATCATCGAGAACCATCCAGATCTGAAGTGAGGAATATTAGGATTAATGATGTAAACCATAATGCTTACTGTGAGCTAAAACTATGTGCAATATATTTCATTATATGAATGAAAGGCCATTAGAATTAACATCGGGTTACTCAACTCACTCACTCATCTTCTACACCGCTTCATGCTGTGTTCAGGGTCACGGGGGGCCTGGAGCCAATCCCAGGAGGCTTAGGGCGCGAGGTGGGGTACACCCTGTACAGGGTGTAAATCCATCGCAGGGCACACACGCACACACATACTACTGGCAAATTGGGAACGCCAATTAGCCTAATCTGCATGACTTTGGACTGTGGGAGGAAACCGGAGAACCCAGAGGAAACCTACCAAGCACATGGAGAACATGCACGCACACACGCCTATTGGCATCAATGCCATAACTCTAGGGCATGATAACTTCAAAATGCTGTATATTCATGCAGATTGACATCATCATGTGTTTTTGTTGTTGTTGTTGTTGTTGTTGTTTTTTTGGTAGATTGTCATCAATGACTCAGGAGCATGGCCGAGTGGAGCCTGTCTCTGGGAAGCTGGACTTCAGTCAGTTCCCTCTGGGCTCCATGCTGTCCCTCATGCCTTACCACGTGAGTCACTACTGCAATATATTCACATCCAGAGCGGCAATGTATTTCACCTCATTACCAACATTCATCTGGTACAGATTTAAGTACATGAGCCCTACTGGGTAAATACAAACACGTATTTATTACATATTTTAATACACTGTTGCAATAAATACAGTACGGTGCTGATGTACATGCACAGTAACTGTGCTCTGGACTGGGTAGGTATTTATTTATTTATTTATTTATTTATTTGTATGTTTTTGGGTCTAATAGTCCAATTCAGTCTCCAAAACTAGAATTTATAATTGTTGATTAAAAAGCTGTGGCCAGTAATTTGTGGTGTGGAAGCAAAAGTAATTAGCAAAAATAATCGTAATAAGAGAGGCGTTCAATTCAAACCGGGACTTTTGTTTGTGTAGAATAACAGAACGCAGTTATGATACTAACTTTATTTCTCTGTACGTATAATCTCGTGCACTTATTCAAGTGCACTTATCCCAGTGTGCTCGGATACCATCAGAGCAGAAAATGTTTTAGGCTGTGCTGCAAATCACGAATGCACCGCTGTCTTCACTTTTTCATCAGAAGTGAATCTTTGTCCTCGTAGTGCTGCTTTCAGGGGACCAAAATAGGTGAAAGTCCAACGGAGCGAGATCAGGATGAAAGAGAAGGATGCTTTAATTCCTCATAATGAAGTTTTCATGTCGACAGTGTGGGCAGAAGTGTGTGAGATCACAACCCAATCAGTTTGAAGTTTTTCGGCTTCAGCTCCATGTAATGTCCCGATATTGGTCCTCATAAACAGATGCTGTCTTTCTCCACACTTTAGCAAAAGAGGGTTGCTCCTGGTTCCAGATATTTTGTATCTTATCTCTGTATTTGTTTTTTTTTTTTGTCATTCTAGCCATTTGGTTGTTTGTTTCTTTTTTGAGACCATCAACTCTATTTCTGCCATTGATGTCTTATTTGAGCTCAGGATTGTAATATCTTCACCTCTGCCCCATTGAGGTTGTTTGGTTTCGGGTTTTTTCCATCACAGCTTCCACAGTGTTTTTGTCACCAACTGCTGATGTTTTCCTTGGCTGACCTCGTTGATGTTTGGTGGTTGGTGCACCACTGGGTTCCTTCTTCTTCAGGATATTCCATGTATTTATTCCCAAAGTTTGTGCAATGGCTTTGATCACCATTCCCTCTGTTATGAGCCTCGTGGATACAGTATCTCTCCTTTCGTTATGGTGTTTAATACTTTTTATCCAGTAATGCAGTCAGAGGTGAAACCCAGAGCTTTTACACCAAGAGTAGACATCTAGAGCAATAACGGCATGACAGGGCGATAAGTAACACCAGTCATAAAGATAAGAGAAGGATAAATCATTATCTTTAAACAGACAAGAAACAAATGTCAGTGATGTTTTTTCAGGTCAGAGTCAGACACAAGGTACCTGGTACAGTTGTGGTCAGAAGTTTACGCACCCTCAATATGAGAATGGCAGTAACACATTTTTCAAAGGGGTTCGAACTTTAATAAAAGTATTTGGTGTGCTTGTTTAAATTTATTTAGCCGTCCATAATGATACAGGGTAAAAAATATAATTTTAGCAGCAATAAACCTAACATTTGGTTAAATATGCTTTTGGATCAGAACTAATTTCCTCTTACATGTAACTATGGATGACCGTTTGGATCTTCTTCCAGACCTTGGCAGAGTGGCTTCACCTCCCAGTAATTTAAATAAATAAAATTGTTTACATAGTGACATCTGCACTGAGCTTCTTGGGCTTCCAGTTATTACTGTGTGTCGCTCAATCCAGTGAGTGCCGTCCAACAAACCGTTTTTGTGTTGGCACAGAGAAGCTAACAGCTGTAATCAATCTTCATTGCTAACAGGAAGGTCAGGGACCTTCAGCTTGGCGAATTAAAAAGACGTTTCGGGACCAATAACTTACTCACTATCCGAGTACATGCTATTTGTATAATTTTGTACAGAGCAGCCCCTGACATTTATGATTTAAAGTGTTGTGAAGGGTGCTACAACAAAGAAATTCAGTCATGATGAGGGTCCCATGGAAACAAAGGACTTTGTGTTTATCTAGTATTCAGAGACCAAAAAAAAAAGTTTAATCTTGCACTGAATAATTGACCAAATGTAGGAATAAATGTACCTGGATTAAACGTTACATTATTGATGATAGATGATAAAAGCATTTTTATATAATGTAGCCATTTTTTTTATAAGGATGGATGCCAATAATTATGGATCTAACTGTAATTTCTTTAAGAATACAATAAATGTCTTTTTACACTCTTGGTAAGCCTTCGGACTCAAAAGTATAAAGACCCATAGTTTCTAAAAACCAGCCATTTTGTCTAGAAAGAACCACTCTTTGTACAATGCTGCCCCCTATTGGAGCTTGATTTTTTTTTTTTTAGCCTCAAATATGTGAATTTTTTTATTTGGTAATTTAGTACCATTTTAACCAGAAAGCTTACATACATGTTCTTCAGGCAAAATACTTTATATTATAATTTATAATAATATAATAGGTCCCTGTTGTGTTGCATGTCTTTTTTTTGTTCATAGTACCAGTGACCAGAAACCTCACAGTAATTCAGTCACAGAGCCTCGTAAACTTCAAATAAAGTTATTTTTTCCATTAATTAATTTAATAAGGGATACTCTCTCTTCAAGCCTTTCTTGTTTTAATATCCATGATTACAGCACATGAAACTCAAAAATCCAGTATCCAGACTCTGAGAATTAATTTGTAAATGAAATGCAAAATTTACTTTAATCTAAAAAGAGGACTTTGGACCACTGAGAAACATTAGACTCCTTATTTTTCTTTTTTTCTTAGCCCACGTAAGATGCTTCTGACGTTGTCTCTGGTTCAGGAGCAGTTTAATTCTAGGAATTAATAAGTTGTTGCCCATTTCCTGAAGACATCTGAGTGTGGTGGCTCTTGATGCACTGATTCCAGCCTCAATCCACTCCTTTTGACACTTTCCCAAGCTCTTTAATCGGTTTTGCTTAAAGGCTGCAGTCATCTCTGTTGCTCTATATTTAAGAAAATGGGACAATACCCAAGTAAATGGGATATTTCAGTCTTTATTTATTTATTTTATAAATGAATGCTTCACATGTTTTTGGTTTGTCATTGTAGGATACTGTGTGTAGAATGATGAAGGGGGAAATGATTTAAATAGATTTTAAGATGATGTGTAAAACTTGAAAAGGTCTGAAAACTTTGCGTCCGCACTGTATGTAGCCTCGCGTTCTATATCCTTTATTCCTGGACTGCCAGGATTAACTTCCTTTAGAAACCTTCCATTATTTTTCAACAGGTGGTCCAGTGGTGATATTTGAGCCGAACAAGTTATCCTTCTTAGCACCTTTAATATTTCTGTATCACCATGCCAACTATGGTCATTTTCCTTATATAAAAGGTTCGGCTAAAATACCCCTATGCATTTTATTGCGTTTTTTTCCCCCCCAAATGCTCAAAGTCAGTGTCTGTGTAAATGTGCTACTGCTGGGCCACGTCCTGAGAAAACAGCAGAGCTGAGCAACAAGCTGCAGAGGGATGCTCTTCTTATATGAGGTCACAGTAGCGGGGCGGAACAGATGGGCTTGTTAAAACCTCAGCAAATAATGTTTGTTTGTTTACGCTGGTATATACCAAGATTACACCAAGATTGTGATTAATTCCATTGAGTGTATGCAACAAAGATAAAAACAAATTCACAAAATCCAATTTCACAAATAATTCAATCTTCTTCCCATAATATTTGCATCTGTATGAGGCCAGACCAAACTACTGTACATCAAACCTTTCGGTATGCACGCCAGACCTCACCATGGAAAACTTAGGCATAAATCTGAACATCCTAAGTCAGACACACTTTTGCCCAATACCTCCTTGGAGCTTGGAAAAGCTTAATATCAATCTGGAACTGACTTATAATAAGAAGGCTGAAACTCATCCGTATAATGTATATTCCGTCAACAGGTCCTCGAAATAAAAAGCATTTTTCCCTACCAATTAGCAAATGCCAAATCCCGCCCTCTGACCTCAAACCACTCATAAATCAATATATATCAAATAAATGGCAAGCAGAATGGGAACAGTACCAAAACAACAAATTATTAGAAATAAACCCAGTGGTAGGAAAAAGAAGTTATACCCATACCTATTCGAATCAAGACACGACCAGGTCGTATACTATATATTATACAATACATATATTACCCATGCTTATTTATTAAAGGATGAAGAAGCTCCAAAATGTCAGCGCTGCAGAACTACCCTAACCATAAAACACATACTTTTGGACTGCCCAAGTTTTAATACCTTAAGAGAACAATTTCTACCAGAACAAGATTTAAAAAACATATTCTGCAAGACAAAACCAGAAAAAAACTTGTACAATTTCTATCTAAAGTGCACCTAATGAACCTAATGTAAAACCTTGTTCTTCTGACCAAGACCATGCTATAATGTGATCTATTATTATTATTATATCCTTTTTTACTTTCCCGCTACTCTCTAAATCACTTACATTATAACATAATATAAAATTGGTTAATATTTGATGTCAATCTTGCCATGAAATAGCCTGAGAAGCTAATATGGCAATAAATCCTAATACAAAAAAAAAAAAAAAGGTTGATAAAGCCATGTGCCTGAATCTCAATGACTTCATCAACCTCTGAGCACACTCCTTTAATCACGATCTTGGTGCTATCTTGGTACACAATCTTCATGTTGCAGACTTCACATGCTTTTGAGTACACATCAGAGCCTGATACCTAGTGAAATAGCCCAGTCCAGCACTAACTCTACCTCGTTCATGGACCGATGGTGAAGAAATTCACTGTTTTTGTCTTTCTAGCAGGTCTCAGCCATATTTGATGCTTTTTGATGAACATTTATATACAGTATGTGTTGTTGTAACTGTTGACTAAGCTGTAATACTATGCTAAAGACACTAATACATTACTGTGATTTACAGGCTTGTGCTACAGCAATGATGCATCCAGTATACATTGTCCACTCCAAAGGAAAGATTGTAGGCACTTGGAGACCCACACGTGGATGGTAACCAGAAAAGAAAGTAACACAAGAGCAAGACTTCCATCAGGAGTAGTTCAAACTAAATTTTGTTAAATGGGATATAACAATGAAATTTAATTATATAGACTTCACCTACGAGGTGGCATCAAAAAGTTTCAAGACTAGTTTTGTAACGCGCCAACAGGTGGCAGCACAAGACTGCACGCGCAGTCACAGGGCGCACCGAGCTTAATAAGTCAGTGTGCCAAAAGGCATCGTAGCTTTTGAATATTTTAGTAATCGAGTATTCTACCAAAAATTTAATCGAGTAATCGGATAAAATGTACTTTTGCTTAATTAAACAGCAATGTAAAATATATAAGAGAAACAAAGATTAATTGATATATATAGATTAAAATATATATATAAAACTAAGGCACACATTAAAATAAATAATTCTACAAAAACACTAAGTTGTGCAACTTAACTTTCAGAACTAAACGTTTCTAAATTTACAGCTCAGACATAACATAAGCCTTTACTGACAATTTCTGTCGTTTTCTCTCGCTGGTTTCTTCATCTCTTGGCTCGCTGATAATTTTATCGCTTCATTTTTTGTAATCAAATTAATTCAATTCTATTTTATTTGTATAGCGCTTTTAACAATTGGCATTGTCTCAAAGCAGCTTTACACAATCAAAAGAATTATTTAAGTTTGTATGTGAATGGAATGTGAATGTGTATGAATCAAAATGGTCAGATAGAATTACTCGAGTAATCGTTAGCGAATTTTACTGCCAGGTTTTAAGGCGTCTGTGACAGAATTTTTTGATGCCCCCCTCGAATAAGTGTGTACACAATCAGGGCAGTTTCAGAATATTAATATTGCACTTTAAATAAGATAAAAGAATGCAATTAATAATATTGGTTTTTGAAGCGGTGTACTGTATATTTTACCCGCACAAGGTGAAAGATTCAAATTCAAAGATAAATGATAAGATTTTTTGCATATTGCTCATTGTTGCGCATACACACACACACACGATATGGACAAAAGTAATGGACACCTGACCGCCACACCCGTATGTGGCTACATTGCGAAAACCTAGAGTGATGCTTTATAATAGCGAAAGGGGGATGAAATCTGGAATGGGATGTACGTTAAGGTGTCCACATACTTTTAGCCATGTAGTGTATCATTTTATGAAAATGTGTATACTGAATTCCTGTTAAACATAGACCCTGTTTCACTTTCTTTCACCCAGTGTAGTGTAGTACTACAGGTGCTAACAGTGTGTACACGGTGCATGGCTGCTGCCTGCCAAAGAGAGTGAAGTGTGAACTTCAACTTCAAGAACTTCAATTTAATGAGCCATATCCATTTGACTAACTACCCATATACTGTACATTTATAGTGTAGAATCTGAATTTTCACAAAATGGAATTCTTAAATGGTTTTTTAATTTATAAATGTGCAGTATGTTGATGTAAAATGTATACGATGTTTACATAAATAAATTCAAGAAAATTCAAGGAATTATTTTTATAGTGCGCATATTTGTAAAATTTTGTAAAAATTCATTTTTATATTCACTAGTTGTATTATTTTCTAAAAGTATAACCATTATTTTTCTTCCTGTTGATTATACAGAGTCAGCCAAAAAAAGTAAAAGAAAAACAAACATATTTTAATGCAAATTTTATTCCTATACTGTGTTTATATATAGTACCGGTCATAAGTTTAAGACCACTTGAAAAATGGCAAAAAATCTTATTTTGCATGGTTGGATCTTAACAAGGTTCCAAGTAGAGCTTCAACATGCAACAAGAAGAAATGGGAGTGAGACAAAAACATTTTTTGAGCATTCAATTAATTGAAAATAACAATTAAACTGAAACAGGCTGTTTTACAGCTGATCAAAATGTTAGGACCACATGCCTTTAAACGGCCAAATCTGTGCAAAGATGTGGATTCATTGTCATTTTCTGTCAGGTAGTCACGTTCTGATGGCAAAGGCAAAAAAACTCTCCCTTTTTCAACGTGGTCGGGTTGTTGAACTGCATAAGCAGGATCTCTCTGAGGTTGGACGCAGTAAGACAGTCATTTGGAATTTCTTAAATGATTCTGAGGGTTATGGAACAAAAAGTCAAGTGGAAGACCTAAAAACATTTTACCAGCACTGAGCCGGAGGATCCAATTGGCTGTCCGACAAGACACTGGACGATCCTCGACCCAAATTAAGGCCGTTACTGGTGCTGACTGCAGCCCCATAACCGTCTACCATCAGACAGCATCTGAAACTGAAAGGCTTCAAAAACAAAAAACCTCTTCAAAGACCTCGTCTCCTTGAACGCCACAGAACTACTTGTTTGGACTTTGCAAGAGAACACCAAACATGGGACATTCAAAGGTGGAAGAAAGTTTTATTCTCTGATGTAAAAATGTTTAACCTTGATGGTCCTGATGGTTTCCAAAGTTACTGGCATGACAAGCAGATCCCACCTGAGATGTTTTCTACCGCAACGAGCATGCCGCAACGAGTTTTTGAAGTGATCAACAATAACGGTGGAGCTACTCAGTACTGAGTTCATGGTTGATTTCTGTTTTGGGGGGTTTACAGGTTTGGTGCTGAACTTTTGATCAGCTGTAAAACTGCCTGTTTCAGTTTAATCGTTGTTTTCATTAAATTGCATGCTCAAGAATTTATATATATATATATATACACACACACACACACACACACACACACAGGTCCTTCTCAAAAAATGTGCATATTGTGATAAAGTTCATTATTTTCTGTAATGTACTGATAAACATTAGACTTTCATATATTTTAGCTTCATTACACACAACTGAAGTAGTTCAAGCCTTTTATTGTTTTAATATTGATGATTGTGGCATACAGCTCATGAAAACCCAACATCCCTATCTCAAAAAATTAGCATATCTTGAAAAGGTTCTCTAAACGAGCTATTAACCTAATCATCTGAATCAACTAATTAACTCTAAACACCTGCAAAAGATTCCTGAGGCTTTTAAAAACTCCCAGCCTGGTTCATTACTCAAAACCGCAATCATGGGTAAGACTGCCGACCTGACTGCTGCCCAGAAGGCCATCATTGACACCCTCAAGCAAGAGGGTAAGACACAGAAAGACATTTCTGAACGAATAGGCAGTTCCCAGAGTGCTGTATCAAGGCACCTCAGTGGGAAGTCTGTGGGAAGGAAAAAGTGTGGCAGAAAACGCTGCACAACGAGAAGAGGTGACCGGGCCCTGAGGAAGATTGTGGAGAAGGACCGATTCCAGACCTTGGGGGACCTGCGGAAGCAGAGGACTGAGTCTGGAGTAGAAACATCCAGAGCCACCACCGTGTACAGGCGTGTGCAGGAAATGGGCTACAGGTGCCCCTTTCCCCAGGTCAAGCCACTTTTGAACCAGAAACAGCAGAAGCGCCTGACCTGGGCTACAGAGAAGCAGCACTGGACGGTTGCTCAGTGGTCCAAAGAACTTTTTTCGGATGAAAGCAAATTTTGCATGTCATTCGGAAATCAAGGTGCCAGAGTCTGGAGGAAGACTGGGGAGAGGGAAATGCCAAAATGCCTGAAGTCCAGTGTCAAGTACCCACAGTCAGTGATGGTCTGGGGTGCCATGTCAGCTGCTGGTGTTGGTCCACTGTGTTTTATCAAGGGCAGGGTCAATGCAGCTAGCTATCAGGAGATTTTGGAGCACTTCATGCTTCCATCTGCTGAAAAGCTTTATGGAGATGAAGATTTCATTTTTCAGCACGACCTGGCACCTGCTCACAGTGCCAAAAGTGGGGTAAATGGTTTACTGACCATGGTATTACTGTGCTCAATTGGCCTGCCAACTCTCCTGACCTGAACCCCATAGAGAATATGTGGGATATTGTGGAGAGAAAGTTGAGAGACACAAGAATCTGCAAAAGGATTCCCGACCAAGTATTGAGTGCAGAACTGAACATAACTATTTGAAGGTTGACTTTTTTTGTATTAAAAACACTTTTCTTTTATTGGTCGGATGAAATATGCTAATTATTTGAGATAGGGATTTTGGGTTTTCATGAGCTGTATGCCACAATCATCAACAGTAATTAAAACAGTAAAAGCTTGAACTACTTCAGTTGTGTGTAATGAATCTAAAATATATGAAAGTCTAATGTTTATCAGTACATTACAGAAAATAATTAACTTCATCACAATATGCTAATTTTTTTTTAGAAGGACCTGTATGCATGTATGTGTGTGTGTGTATATATATATATATATATATATATATATATATATATATATATAAAAAACAGTATCAATAATAAGTATTTGTTCAGCCACCAGTTGTGCAAGTTGCACAATTGGTGGCTGACTAAATCCTTTTTTGCCCCACTGTATATATAATTTCCAAGTTGCAGCCAACAACTTGTACCACTCCAAAAAAAAATCCAAAAGACATTAAAAAGTTGAGGGAAAAAAAAGAGGAATACATTTTCTGATGGTTGCAGAAAGCACATGAATCCACAATGTCCTCATATTTTGCAGTTATGGAATTAACAGGGTAAATGCAGTGTAATATTTTAAAGTGAACTTCTTTAAAATTATTAGGGATCGAATATTTATTAAGAAATGAGCCATGATTTATTTTTATTTTTTTTTCTTCAATTGATGTTATAGATTATTGAAGCGCAGTAAAATGTACTTTTGGGAACATTCTAGCAATGAATAAGGGTGTGACAGGAAAAACAGATAACGACGTAGTGACCTGGGCGCGGGAAAATGCTGTCCAATCACGTCGCGGTGTAACATCCCGGCTGACCAATAGGAGCGCAGTGCGCATGAAGAGTCGCTTCAGTGAGTCGATTCTTTTAAACTAGTTCCATTTCAAACAATCGTTATAAATTGGTACATTGTGTATATTTTTAGAAAACCTATGTAATTTAACAGTGCTAGTATTTCTGTAGAGCGCAGACTCCGTTACGGTGACGAGAATTCGGATCATTGATTGGGGAATCGATTCATCTGGGAGTCGGTTCTTTTAGGAATCGAGCATCAGTAGGGAGCTACGGAGGCGCAGAGAGAGAGAGAGAGAGAAATGTCATGTCAGTCAGTACGGCCGGATTGTCGCGTCCTTGAGGAAGAGTCTCAGGTCCAGGTCGCTGTGCTGCGCGCGCACTGATGTTATGCGTGGCTGCGCGTGCCGAGCCGGTGCGGGGTATTTGCGCGAGGAGCGGCTGCGCACTGCAGACTGGCCCGGTGCACCGCGAGCTCACCACCTCTTCCTAATGCGCTTCCCCTGCAGCAGCAGCAGCAGCATCTCCTCACCGGTATGTATAGAAACCATAAACACACCTGCAACATATAAGGAGGACAGGTGTGCGTCTGGGGATGACGTCATAATAATCATCATAATAATCATAATGGCGCATTCTGCCTTTTTTATTATCATCACGCATCAGATCAAAGCATGTCAGTGTTTTGTTCTGACCCTTTGACGTGTTTACTCACGCGCACACGTGATGCTGCAGGCGTCCACACTGCAGACCCTACAGTAGAGATTAAAAAAAAAAAAAAAAAGACACAAACTGGAGGACTTCTCACTATGGCTTCATCTATGAGAACATACTGTTCTCTTACACGCTGCTATTCTCCATATGCATACTCTGTTAGGACACACAACAAGCCCCCTGCATCAGCACCCAGGCACTTGGTGCCTACTCATACCCGGGCAGAGTGTGCCCACCAGCCGGGTAGCTTATCAGGACTGAGCGAATTTACAAGCACCATGCATGCTGATGTGAAATGCATGCACCTCCTGATCATCTGTTTGTTTATGTGTGTGCTTGTTTGTAAGCATATGCACGTGCATTTCAATTTAATAAAGTGTTTGTGGTTTTACAAAAAACAACAACAATACAGTGCCTATGTGTGTGCACGGGCCTTAATTCACCATCCAGAGTGTGTCGTGTGTTGTGTGTGTATGACCTGCTGCCACTTTTGTCAGATAACAGCATATTGATTCATTCCAGTACCTATCTCTCTCTCTCTCTACAATTCTTTCTTCCATCTGTGTCTCCCCCCGCCCCCTGGCTCTTTTATAGCTGTTTCTATTTTTGGCTGTGTGCTAAGTCCCCATTTAAGGGACTGTATACACTTAATTATCTGGCACAGGAGCTCATAAGCTTCTTATCAAGTTGGAGGGGTTACAGAGCAGGATCTTCAAAATGCCCTGTTGTGTGTATTTTTGTGTGCATGTGTTTTTTGTTGTTGTTGTTGTTGCTTGTTCTATTTTTAATATAATCTAAATGTTGCCTTTAGATGAAAAATTAAAGATTTAACACCAAAGTATTAAGGTTAGTGCTATTCACGTGTAGTTGTGTACAAAGTATCTTGGATGTCCTTGCAGGATTTTTGCACCCAAACACAACCGAGTCTTAGGATGAACAGGTGCATGTACCGTGGCATAATGATTTATCAGACATGGTGTTAAGTGGATTCCCAAGGTTAAGCGTTTATCCTCTAATCTGTAATTACATGCCCAAATCACCACACACTTCAGGTTACTACACAACGTAGTGATAACAACCTTGGCATGCTGTTTGCCCAGTAGGCTACTAAACTGGAGGCTTCCCATGATTGTTTTGCTAGGCTTATAGCTCGAGTGTAGAATATGAACTGCTATAATAAACCTTGATTAAAAAGGTCAGACAATGTACTGATTATGTACATCACTGAAGAGGCAACAAAGAGAAAGTTCATTAGAACTTCAGAAATGTCATTTTTCATGAAGGATGAAATGCCTGTAAATTTGTCTACTAGAACCTCCGAGGAGTGTTCAAGTCAAACTGGAATTTTTAACTGTTCACAATAACAAAAACACAGTTATGAGAGTAAAATCTCCCTTTGTTTCTCTATATAATCCCCTGCTACACTAATGTACTTATCCCAATGTTTCACTAGTGCTTAGGTAGTTAAGACATTTTCTCAGTGTACCAGAACCATGATTGGACTGCCTGCTTCACATCTCAAACGCTGGCCCCCCAGGAACTCCTTATGTGGAAATGGCTGGGAGTGAGGTCAAGACTGTAGGAGGTGGTGTGGGAGTATCTCCCAGCCGAGTTCCTGTAACATGCAAGTGATGTTGGTGAATGATTGTAGAGTTCCCACAGACAGATGTGCGTCTTGTGCAAGTTGGAATCAGGCTTTCTGTTGATTTCTATGTTGATTAGATGTACAGTATACTCTTTGTGAATATGTTAAGAGTTAAGGATCAGTGCTTTTCAAGTTATAACTGCTGCCAGATGCAGTCAGGTTTGGTAATAGTTTTATAGCGTTTAGCAAAATTAATGATTCATAATTAATAATTTTGACCAGAGATCATAAACCTGACCCAAAAAAATATTCAACAATCCACCATTAGACTTTACAGTGGTATAGGATGTCCTTAATACAGTGCCTGTACATCCACAAACATGCTGATATTTTGCACAATATACACTGCCTGGCCAAAAAAATCACCATCTGGATTTAACTAATTAAGTGGCTACAGAAAGAGCCTTCCATTGGATAATTACTGCAGTGATTAATATGGTTCATCTGGCAAGAAGCTATTTAACCCTAACTGATGCAGTCAGTAGCTTCTCATTTCTTACACAAACGACAGAAGACATAGTGAACCTTTTCAGAAAAAGAAGGCTTCAAATAGTGACTTTTTTTGGCTGGGCAGTGTATTTCCCTTGTCTTGATCGCAAACGTGATGCCAACTGAAATTCTATTGAGCCATTGCCAAGTTTGGTGGCAGTATGTATAATGTGGCATAGAATCAAATTTGTGCCAAAATATCTTTAGAACAAGCTGTATGAAACTCAGTCTAGAATGGACCATTAGGTGTATTTTATGAGAGATGTTAACTAGAGTGTTAGTTAAGAAGACGGAAACCAAATATTACCCCAAATAACTGTTGCTGATGTCGTTTTAATGGTGCAATCAAGTAATGCAGCAAGATTTCATGTTTAACATCAAACAATAACAGTCCTGTAATTGACATTAGGTAAAGGTAGCCCATTACAGTGATCAAAAACATCAGTGACCCTTAAATCATTCAATCATAAAAACACTATCTAACTTACGGCATGAAACAGGTGCAGATGATGACAGATGATCAAGACGGTGATTAGTATACTGGTGATGCTGAATCTGCGTGGCTAGAACAGACGAGAGGGGAAATGAGGTCGCTGCTGAGGTCGTTACATCAACCATCCATTTTTATATTGTATCTTTAGGCACTCTGCAGCCTGTCACAGTAAAATATTCGTTTTCGTTTCTGTTATTTAATCTACATTATTTAATGAGATAGAAAGTGTGAAAGGGGCTTCTATTTAGGGCGGAATTGTTCTGCCGTCTTGTTTTTTTGTGTGGTAGTCACAGAGATAAAACAAGATCGCTATAAAAGTGAAACAGCGAAACTCAGAAGCTTCTTATCCTCCCAAGCAAAGCATTATGTTCAGTGAGTCGTATAAATGTGCACGGCTAGCAAAAGCACCTCAACCCTCACTTCACCCACCCTTATTGTTTTGAAAGCAGCAGTATGTGTCGTATTTCAGAGAAAAATGTTATATGTAACACTGGATGTTCCACCATTTTCCATCTCACACGTCCTTTATGGCTGGAACATCGGCACGCTTCGTTAAAGTACACATCGAGATGGTTTAACACCAGGGTGTTGGGTTCATTGCAAGATTCTGTCCGTCCAATTACTCATATAATTTCCGCCTCAATCTTTGGTTAATGTTAAACACACGCGCAGAATAACAGCGTGTTACTGTGATCCTATCAGTGCACAGCATGATGAAGTTTGAGCAGCACTTCTCTCTGATCTTTCTTCACAGATTGTTTGATCAGCAATCACGAGCTCAGCAGACACACCATGATGAAGAATCTGACCTTCCTTCCTTTACGTGTCTGAAACGTGAGTAAGTGAGGTGAGGTCTGACCTTCCAGAGTGTTTCTGGAAACGCAGTCATGTGCTTCTCTCTACCTCTACTATTTTATCAATGCATTCCTACTACGGGCTGTAGGGGTAAGATTTCAGTGAGCAACATTCTTTATTTAATGTTCAGTGGTTTTTATTTAAGGTGGGCCATGCTCTGTCCAGTGCGAGGGGTGGTGGAGGAATGGCTCTCAGAATTCAAGGTGAGAACTTTGCTTTGATAGATCCTGTATTCAGGAGTGTAGACAGTGCACCATAACTAACTATTTCAGATAATTAACTTAAAGTAATGAAGGTACAGAGATTATTTATTTAGAAATGTCTTTCTGCGTTGAGTAGGATGAGGACATAGCACAAACTTCTTTGTTAACAAATGTCCTTTTCCTTGTAGCTTGCAATAGCATTATTCCACCAGAGTTCCCAGGTTATCCAGTATGCACGATAGTTCAGTTTTAATTCTGAGAATTTTGACAATTCGATTTTATGCATAATTACATAACAACTTAGCATATCACACACATCATCCTAAGAGGCAAATGCGTATAATTTTAACCCGCTAGTTAAACATGTGAGCAAAAACGTGTCCTCTTGTCTATGCATAAATTGATATGTATATTTCGGTGGAAATTAAGCTTTTAAACTCTGACTTTTAAGATGGAATAATTATTACATTTAGTTTTCTATTTTTATTTAATTTTATGTTACAGTGTTGATTGCGTTCACAGTTACATTTCACTTTTTGTTTTATTACTACACCCTGATGTTTATACACACACACACACACACACACACACTAGATACGCCATAATATTACCATAATAACATTAATTATCATTTAGGGCTGCACGATATTAGGAAAATATGCGATATGCGATATTGTTGTTGAATACTGCGATAACGATATTTCTTGCGATATAACATTTCCCTAGAGAAATGCATTTTTTTATTATTATTATTGCCTATTTTTTTATTATTATTTATTTATATGTAATGATGATACTAAAATAAACAGGTAATAGATATTCGTCTGATGTAATTAAATCTAATTCAGGCTAAAAAGAAACTATATGTCAAGGAAGTTGCAAATATTTAGACTTCAAAACACTATGAATGACTTAAACCCCTCAGCAGATATTCTGACTTCTGGTTTGCTGTTACTATAAACCTGCCAACACAATATGAATTACTTTCAAACATTACTTTTTATTTACATGTAACCATACACTCATCAATAGTGTCTTAAAACAAGAGCATCTTTTAAACTAAATATTCTCTTTGGCTTGCCTGTTTTTTTTTAGTTTTTTTTTTTTTAGAAAAATAAATATTATTAAACAAAAATTAAATAAAAAAATACTATTTGTCACACACACTCGCTCCGCGACCGGCACTAGGACCCGGAAGTAATGCGGGCGCGAACCCGGAAGTATAAGAGGAGTAAACAAACCATCGCATACAGCTTAGTCACTGTGTTCACGCATGTCGGTTCAGATTGTTTACTTTCTGATTCGAGTGTGTGTTTATAGGACGCGGGTTAAATGTGTGTTTTTTCCCTTGCTCCCCTTCTGTGAGAGTCCTTAGACTAATTCACGTGGTTATCCTGCCTACTCGCTTGCATCCGCGTTTGGGTTTACCATCCACGCTACAAAGGGCTAACGGCTAATCGTTAAGTCTTCTGATCATCCCGGGTTAGTTCGCGACAGAAGTAAGTATAAAGATATAAATATATAAATATATATATATAAGCGTGTATAAACATAGTAAGGGCCCATCTGATTGGTCAAATTTGGACACACAAATGCGTGGCACATAACCATATCGCAAAGAGTTGTGATAAAAAATTTATCGCCTATACCATTATCGCAATAACGATATTTTTTTCGATTTATCGTGCAGCCCTATTATCATTTATAAACAAGTGAACTTGCTACAGTATCAGCTCACCCATGCCCACGGGGACCAAAGGTCAACCTGTCCGATCTGATCCCACAGAAAAGCCACACAAGGGCCTCAGTAGGCAAAGAGCCCCAGGCCACTAACCCAGCCTCTAAACTCTTCAGACCCCAATCCACTCAACCACCTAATGGACCTTGATTCATGGAGGACCCACCCTGCAATCCAAATTACTCAAAGGATTCACCACTAACTTCAGTACACACCCAGAGCCTCTGTGAAACCACGCCCCCGAAGGGCCAGAACTGCTCCAGTGGCACAAATGAAAACCTAGCTGGTTTTAATGTTATGGCTGATCTGTGTACAGTATATATGCTTTGTATAAACACTGAAACAAACTAGTGTAAAGGGAGATTTTGTAAAAGATTCAGGTCATTTTAAACTTTGTAATTAACTGTAACTTTGACTTCATCTTCAATCCAAACTCAGAAATTGATGATCTAGCTCATTTTGGTCCGCTACACCACACCCTACATATCCTCCACACAATAGTAACAATTCATTGGAAAAATCATGGCAAAATTCATGCTATAATGTGAATGTTTATTCATCTTGAATAAAAAAATATTATTATAATTTATCAATATAATAATATATAGTCAAGTTTATTTATACTAGGGCTCAGAGGGACAACCCTCAGTTTAAGGATGCTGAGGTTGGAGCTGCCGGGTAGGAGGTCTAGAGGAAGACCAAAGCTGTAGTGAGATTTATGGATGTAGTGAAAGAGAGGACATGACGTTAGTTGGTGTGAGAGAAGAGGATGTAGAGGATAGGGTTGGATGGAGGCCGATGATTTGCTGTGGCGACCCCTGAAAGGGAACTGTGGAAAGACAGAGACGAAGAATTATACTAGGGCTGGATTTATTTGAAAGATATTTGATTCATCATAGTGTTTTGATGATGGTGGATGGGTTCATACAATATCAACAGTGTATACATAAATGTAGTTGGTGTATGAAGGTACATGATGGACTTCATGCTGCATGCCGTACTAAAGTTTTCAGGGTCACCTGAAAAATAGTTGGCTCTTGTACTGAAAAATATAGTTTATATTTACATTCTGAGAATATCATAGACAAAAATGTCATAATGGTAGTATCTTAGCTGCGTAATTGTCTAAAGTAGTGTCTGGAAGCATCAGAAGGTTTTCATTATTTATTTCCCCTTTCCTCCATAGACGTTACCTGAGGATCTGATCGCTGGCTATACTTGCTGCCTGCGTCTGAAGAAAGGTCTGGTGCCTGCACTGTATGCTGTCATACAGGAGCAGCCGAGCAGCGAGGTAAAGCCGTTTGCTTCAGCTGTAACGTTAAGTAGAATCAGACATTTTATTCACCGGTCCAAATTAGTCCTATAACATTCATTATTAATTATACAATAAAAATGTGAATATTGAATGTTCTAGTGCTTATTTGCCGTAAATAGTATTATTAAGTAAAACGAGTCAAATTGAATGTTCAAAGGTACAGTAATATGCTCAGTGAGTCACCCCAACAATCCCGTAATGCTAATTTACAGCCAGTGCTGTGTCAGGGGTGTCAAAATGTGAACACATTAATCATACACCAGCCCAGACATATCAACTGTCATCCCGTCTTAGCTTCAAGCACTGAAGAAAAGGCACAGGCAAGAGTAACAGACAGCCAAGGGAAGAGGGCCTGAGGGAAAGAGGCAGACAGTGGCAGAGTTAGAGAGTTCAGCAAAATTGAATAAGATCAAAATCGAATTGGGCGTGATGGAGTTTAGCTATATAACTGGGAAGGCATTTACTGAAATTCTAATTTGGTTGCATCCTAGCGAATCATCCTGCGCTCTTCAACGTGTAATCAACTTTCACATTAGACAGGGTAGCATTTTAAAATAGAAGAATACATAGATCAGTTATGAGATCAGTTATGAGATCAGTTACTGTAGATTCACAATGGTTCGTTTAAGTTACGAAGGCTTTACAGAGAATAAGTAGCAGACACGTCTCCATATCAAACTGTCACCTGGTCAAAGGAGATTATTGCATATTTTGGATGCCTTCAGCATAGTTTTTAGTTTTAAATTGAAGGTGGCCAATATGACAGTTTGGATGATGTACAGTATGAAGTAAATACAGACGCTTCACAGCAAGGTGCAAACCACTGGCAGCTCTCAAGAACAAAAAGATCAGATTAGACATTACCAGATTCTTTAGACTGATGATACCAAAATGATCTTGTACCAGAATGATGAGAGAGGTATGGAGAAAGATAGGAACATCTCATGATTGAAAGCATCATCATCTGTCAAACATGGTGGAGGTAGTGTTATGGCATAAACATGTATGGCTGCCAATAGACTTGAGCCACTGGTATTTATTGATGACCTGACTGCTGATAAAAATAGCAGGATGAATTCTGAAGTTCTCCGAATGAGGCAAATGCTGCAAAACTGATAGGATGCTTCATATTGCAGATGGATAACGATCCAAAGCATACAGTGAAAGCTACTCAAGGCAAACAAAAAATGGGATAATCTTCCCTGACCAAGTCAGTCACCTGATCTCAATCCAATAGAGCATGTTTATTTTTTTTTTTTTTTTTTACTGAAGACAAGACTGAAAGCAGAAACACCCACAAACAAGTAGCAGCTAAAGGCAGCTGCAGTAAAGGCCTGGCAAAGCATCATGTCCAAATGTTTTTTTGTCCAAGTATTAAAGGGGTTATCCTTATGTTTGTAATTATGTTAGTTCGTTACATCATTTATGAGCCGCCCAAATCTGCATGTGTATGTTTATGTCTGAAAATGACTGTAAATTCCTGAATGGTTAAAGCCTACAGTTCGGAAGGTCCCAGTTTCAAACCCTATGACCACCTAAGTTGCCACTGTTGGGTCCTTGAGCAAGGGGCTGCTACTGCTCAGACATATAATGAGATAAAATTGTAAGTTGCTCTGGATAAGGGTTTCTGCCAAATGCTGTAATATACTGTACATGTAAATGTAGAGTACAAATGACAAAAACCTTTTGTTGTTCCAAAACTTATGGACCTGTCGTCATATATATGGATAAAGAGATACAGAAATTTAGTTATATCTTTTATTTAATCTTTTGTTTGTAAAAATATAAAGGCATGGGTGCAAAGTATTTTAGCAGCAACTTGAGGAAGAGGTGAAAGAGGGGTTGGGCAAACAACTTGGTTTGTTATATCAGTCTGGAAGAAGCTGTTCCTCAGTCTGTTAGTGTGTGTCTTTTGCCTGAAAGGAGGGGCACAAACAGTCTGTGCCCTGGATGGGTCTAATCCTTAATGATGTTTGCTAGCTCTCTTGTGTAGATGGCTAGCATAGACTACGTCGAAGTCTGGGAGCTTGGTTCCCACAATCCTCTGTGCAGTCTTAACTACCCGAGCCAGGTCTCTCCGGTTCTCTGCAGTGTAGCCGATGCACCACACTGTGATGCAGTGGCAGACAATGCTCTCTATCGTGGTCCTGTGGAAATTCTCCAACAGCTGAGAACAGCTGGGAACTTTGGCTTTCTTGACCTTTATTAGGAAGAAATGCCCTTGCTGAGCTTTCTTCACTAAGTAGGAAGTGTTAATGGTCTATGTGTAATCCTTTGTTATGTGCTGGCCCAGGAATTTGACGTCGTTAACCCTCTTAACCTCCTCACCATTGATGTGAAGGGGAGGGGGTGTCGTTTTTCTGGTTCTCCTGTAGTTCACAATGGTCTCCTTTGTTTTACTGGTGTTCCAAACCAGGTCACTATCCACATACCACTCGACCAGATGTTGAACCTCCACTCTGTTGTGTGTCTCATCTTTCTGATATCAGTCCCACTATTGTGGTGTTGTCAGCAAACTTCACTTTGGAGATAGAGGAGTGGAGGGGTGTGAACTGTAGTTGTGTGTGAATAGGGTGAAAAGGGCTGGACTGAGGACACAACTTTGTGGTACTCCTGTATTCAGGGTGAGAAGGGATGATATGTGGTTGTCCACCCTTCATGCACTTCCCTTCGTACCCTGACAAGCCCATCGCTCTGGTCATTCTGAAATCATCATTCTACATGACGCTGGAGGACCAGACTGGTGGATAGGAATTTGACCGAGACTAAATTAAAGAGTGGAAAATTGGTAAGCAAATGATCTGTTGGAAAACTGAAACTGGTTTCTAAGATTCTGAAGGTGTTTGTTCAGTAGTGTCCTTTTTCCTACAGCTTTTGGCTCCAGTGTGTCACCAGCTGTTTGAACTCTATCGGAGCACAGAGGTGGGACTACGCCGCTTCACACTGCAGTTCCTACCCGAGCTGATCTGGGTGTACCTGCACCACACTGCCAGCAGGGAGCGTTACCGCAATGGCTGTGTAGAAGCTCTATTACTAGGAATTTATAACCTGGTGAGCCCCTGAAACAATGTCGTGAAGTGCTCGGAACGAAGCACAAGTTCCTTATGACTTCTTATCTTTTCTTCTTCTTTTTTTTTTTTTGTAGGAAATTGTGGACGGTAAGGGAAACAGCAAGCTTTTGTCCTTCACCATACCCACTCTCTCTAAACCGTCCATATACCATGAGGTAAGGCATCACGCCATAGTGGCGGACAGATTTGAACTATGTGAACTATTTTAAAAACATCAGTGCTTGTAATTAAGCAAATGATGATGATGATGATGAAAGAAAGTCAGATTATTTCAAACAAGGCTAATAACCCCTGCTTGGTTTTGGCAGGGTTGCCAAACCTCATTTCTTAACCAGGTGTTTAATTATGTGGAGAATAAGTTTCTTTTTTATATTTTCTGAAACTGCGTTAGGTTCCGCTTTGACTAATTTGGTTCTAGTTAATGAGCCTCCTTTACCCATAAGCATTTCCTGAATACCTTTGTGAGCAGTTGATCTAATAATGACATTGAGCATTGAATGCTGCAAGATCGACATCACTGTCTGATGTAAAGGTCTAAAAAAAAATAAACTCATTAAAACACATTTTTGGTTTAAACATAGGCATTTTTGTCTTGCCCTTTATATTAGATACAGTAGTATGTGCCATGTGTCTGTTGTAGCCCTCCAGTCTGGGTTCTATGTTTCTGACGGAAGGAGCGCTTAGCCAACATGACCTGATCAGAGTGGTATACAGTGGTCTGCTGCCCCAGAGAGAAACATTTACTTCTCAAAACAGGTAACATACCGAATACCGCAGCTTGCGGGTCATAGAGATAATAAGGAATAAGGCATGTGCCAATCCATTGCAGGGCACACACACCTACACACTCATTCACACACTACTGGCAATTTGGTGAAAGCCAATCTGCATGTCTTTGGACTGTGGGAGGAAACCCGGATGGAACCCACCAAGCATTGGGAGAACATGCAAACTCCATGCACACAGACCTGAGGCGAGAATCGAACCCGGACCCTGAATGTGCAAGGCGACAGTGCTAATCACTAAGCCACCGTGCCGCCCTTGTACTCGGTTTACCAAGGATGCACTTGTTGCACAAATATCACAAAAACGTTGCGATCATTCCAAAAGATTCCAACAACACAAACAGCAGCTCAGACAAACTGTCTGTGAAGTCTTTGTAAACACTGCCCGACTGTTTCTTTATTTTTTTGTACTACTTTCATTCTTGTCCATCAGTGGCATTACGGTACTCAGCCATACTCATAATTATTTCGCTTTATGTTAGGATTCAATTCAATTTCACCATTATAAGTTATCTCTTTATCATTTGAGTAAGAATCCTTTTTATTTTTTTTTGCATACATTCACATATGGATTTCTTTTTATATCTTCGGCACAAGGTCTATCCATGCATGCATTCGGTTTTCTATCTGTCTGTCCTTTTGAGATTCTTATTAAATCTATATCTCAAGAATGAGTGGTTCAAAGCTTGTAGGCTTTATATGCTTTTGTCATTTCAAGTAGCAGATGTGAACTGATCAGATACAGCGTTACTCCAGCAGACAGACGCCGTGCCTCACAAATTTTTAGCTTAAGAACAAAAATTTTGCAAGAACAGATATAATACATTTCCGACATATGAACGATCAAACCGAGCCGAACTCCAGCTAAGTTGAGCATAAGTCCAGGAGCTGTCCAAAACCCGTTTGTGTCAGTTGAAAGCAAAGCGAAACAAGTTTGCATTGTTTTTTTGTTGTTGTTTTTTCGCATTTTGTGCTAGATGTAGTGAAGTCGTAGCACCATGGCTCCCAAGAATGTTAGCAAGAAGTAAAGGGAGCCGCCTCCGTTTTGGTTTTAAAAACAGTCTGTGCCAAGAGGAATCATAAATTAAGGTTTAATGTCTGTTTATTTAATATTACACTTAATTTACATGCCTTTCTTAAATGTTTTGATTGTTTTTATATTGGTAAGACTTTTGGATGGCTGGAACGGATTATCTGCGTTTACATTATTTCCTGTGGGAAAATGCGTTTTGCAAAACAAAATTCCGCCTTAACTACTTAAATCCGTATGCTGAGGTTCCACTGCATTGGATTTTTGTCCACGATCAAGGTCACATCAAGGTCAAACTGGATAAGGCGTCATTTTGTCAGGTCATGCATCCCTATCGGCACTATATGCATCTTATTCTACTTATTGCACAATGTCTGCTGCTTCTTTGTCTTTTAGTCGGGATATACAGTAGATGATCTGGAATGCACATCAGAATGCTGGTTTACACCCGATTGAAATGGGTCCTTCGTAAACCAGGCCGCATTTAGGAACTGAAATCATATTGTGAATATAATCATGTAAATAGATCTTCAGTTACATACAGATCGATTTATTTATTTATTTATTTTTTAACGGCTGGTGTGTATGTTCTGATGGTAATGTAGGTTTGAGGTGCTGTCTTTCCTTATGCTGTGCTACAACTCTGCGGTGGTCTATATGCCGGCATCTTCGCATCAATCGGTCTGCAGAATGAGCTCACGGTAATACTGCCCTGATCATCTTTTATTATTTATATCCTCTTCCTCTGCTTCCTCACGCTTCTCTCTCCTGCAGTTAAGGGCTTGACATGGAGTAAATGAATGGATGATTGATTAGATTCAGTGATCTAGGGCTACAGTTGCCTTAAATATGCATAGATAATCGAGATTGTAAATAATCTATGCATAGAAACAATAATCGATGATTTCCCAAATTGCCTAGACATCAATGAGTCTTAGTTACGGATTGCATTTGCTTTACTTCACATCTTCCTGTTGATTGTGTTTTTGTGCTCAGGTTGTGTGTATGTGGTTACCCGCGTCAGCAGCAGAAGTTGTGGAGAGAATCGTGCAGCCGAGTGCGCCTGGATCCCGAGTTCATGGTGCAGATGCTGACTTCAGTTTATCATGCCATGTGAGTATAATAAAACTTATTCTACCAATGATTTAGTGTTGTCCTCTGGTAGTGTTTTTTTTTTTCCCTTAATAGGAAATGTCAATTTATTTCATATTGTACTTAATTTACATGACCTTTCTAAATGTTTGTATAAGCGAAAATATAATTATAGTGTAGAAAACTGGTAATATTGGTAATATTTTTGTGTGGCTGGAACGGATTATCTGCATTTACATTATTTCTTATGGGAAAATGCGAAATCAAACCTTAAGACCTCGCCTTCGGAACGATTTTAATTTGTATTCCAAGGTGCAGCTCTATAGAATTGTTTGATTTTGTTACTTGGAGAAAGTGCTAATGCTTTGTGAGTTCATTATTGCAGCTACAACGGCCAGTGGGACCTCGGACGAGAAGCTTTGGAGGACATCCTGTATAGAGCACAACTAGAACTATACGCCAAGCCATTACTAGTAAAAAGCTTTTGTTTCTGCCTTTAGTTAAACATAGTACGAGGTGGTATCAAAAAGTTTTGAGACTAGTTTTGTAACACGCCAACAGATGGCACCACAAACACTTACAGAGAGCACCGACCTTCATCAGTCAGCGTGCCAAAAGACATCGTCGTCTGTACATCAGGAGCTGTGCAGTTGTGCTATTCTGACCATGAACGTCACCACGTCTGCAATTTCATCATGGACAGGAAGTTACAACACAGATCGAATGTGAAAATGTATGTGAAAAAAAAATCATGTTTGACATGATTCAGCAAGTTTACAGCGATGCTGCAATTAGTCGTCGAGGTGTTGTTGAGTGGCACGTGTGCTTTAATAGCAGAAGAACATCACTGGAGGTAGATGAGACATCAGGAAGACCTTCAACGAAGACCTTCAACCCCTAAAAATATTGAAACCGTTTAGCAACTTGTGCATGATGATCGCTGGAGAACAATCCACAACATTGTCATACGAAACAGTCCAAGCAATCGTCACGTGTGATTTGAACACGCGCGGTGGTGCTGCCAAGTTCGTCCCCAGACTGCTGACCCAGGAGCTGAAGGAACATCGCGTCTGGGAAGAACTCCGTCAGCGCACCATAGTCCTGGTCCTTCATGTCGAGGAACATTACCGGTGACAAAACTTGTATGTGTATGACCCTGAGATGAAGCAACAGTCTTCACAGTGGAAGAGCTCATCATCTCCACGACCAAAAAACCGCCAGGTTTGAAGGCGTCTGAGGGAGGACGTACAGTGAAAGCGACCGGATCTGTGGCGCACTCGTGTCGAAAAAAGTTTTTGCTACCACCTTATACAACTTTGTCATGTTACTTGAGTAATTTTGGTGTTTCTGACCAAACCACATCCGATTATGAGCATAAAATATATTATAAACGTTATAACATTAAAAAAAAAAAAAAGCATACGATTTTAAAGGTTATATTGATATATGTATCCTCGTTTTAGGTAGCGGATGCGATGAGATGTTCGCTGCCACCACGACCGCCAGATGGCACGCGGAATCTTCTAGAGGTCGAAGCTACGCCCACAAACAAGCGCGTCTCTCAGACAGCCATCACGGCTGCATCCATCCGCAGACTCCGCTGGAAACGAGAGGGTGCGAAATCCCACACGTACATTTACACAAATCATGGTGACAAAAAGGATGTTGGATGTTACTCATGGATGTGATGTTGGACGTAATATTAATTTCCTTCTTTTCTTTTACTTTTCAAACATTACATTTTTACACTGTTTATTTGATGAGATCGTAGTATTGCTCCATTTCTGTTAGCTGCCTTTCTGTTTAGCGAGCAGTCACTGTCTTCATCTCAGGCTGTTTTGATTTCTCAACCTCTGCTGAGTTCTTCTCGTCCACTGCGCCAAGTCAGTTTTCTCCTTTGAAACAAACATCCACGGTGCACCATGGGTGGACTAGGAGCACCATCCATCGACCTGTGAGAGGGGGTAGGCAGGGCTGAAAACTATCTAAGCCTGTAGAAACACCTGCTGTAGAACCATCATTAGCGATAGTTTTTAATTTATTTGATGTAGAATCTGCTGCAACCCTTAGAGTGGCCAAAAAACACCAACATACCCTTATGTCTCCAGAATACTGTATGTGTTGCTGATCAAGCTATCTGAAGGTTTGTCACAATGCAAGCATGACAGATTTGTCCTTTTTTCAAAAAAGACAAAAAAAAATGCAACTCATCAGATAATCAATATGTTGAGGTTAACTGAAGTATAAAAGAGTTTGCAATCTAAAAAAAAACAACCTAAGTGTCTGGTTAGATCCATTATGCCAAACTTGAGTCAAACCCAAAGTTAGCTTGACAGCCCAGGCCGTATGTACGGTAGTGTCTGCGACACAGTGCTAAATGCTCTGAATGCTACCCAGACTTGTAGACGAAGTACAGCGTCTCTTTGCCACTTATCACTTTATCAGACTCCCCAGTGTTTCTGCCACATCAGTAATATAACCCATAATATATTATTTATTGTACTGAGGACAGAGAAACTGTTGACTCAAAACTCACTTACAGTGAAAGTCTAAGGGTAGTTGTTGTCAATAAACATTTATGTCAAAAATATATACTGTATATTTTACTAGCATATTTGTCTACGGTATTTTAGAAGTATTTCCAGAAAGCCCTACATAATGCTCTCAGAACTTGAAAATAATGACACATTTAAAGGGTCCCTTCAAGCACAATGTACAGACAAGATAGTCAAGCCGTTCAGTGCACACCATATAGGAGAGATTCTCCTGTAAAGGGTGCCATTTTTTATTGGGCTAGTCATATCTGACTTACTTTATGGATTCGTTATGAATAACTTTTTTCTATATAAATATTTTTTGGTTTTTTTCAAATTTTTCTCCCCAATATTAGTCGTAGCCAATTCCTCCCCGTCACTAGGGGGCTCCACATTAAGGCTACCACTACCACTCAGTCGGGAGGGCGAAGACTATCATGTGTTTCCTCCGAACCGCGTGACGTCAGCTGACCGCATCTTTTTGAACTGCTTGCTCACGCACCATTTGGGGCGGAATAACACACTCGGAGGAAAGCGCTAGCCGCTCCTTCCGCGTGGGCGAGCTCACAGACTCCCCTGATTGGCTGTAGAGCCGTGATTAGTGGTAGCGCAAGTACCTCTCATCCCTCCCCCCAGAGAGAGCTCGGCCAATCAGCTCTCTCTGTGCCTCCGGCTGTGAGAGGAAAACAGCATCACCCGGGGTTCGAACCAGCGATCTCTGGATGATAGGGCGAGCGCTTTACCACTGCGCCACTCGGAGGCTTGAATAACTTTTTTCTAATTCGGAACTTGGAATCTTCATTAAATTTCCATGTTAAACTCCATCCATCCATCTAGGAACCTCTTCAGTCCAACTAGCGCCCGTGGAGGCCGATGGTGGCCATTGTATTTATTCCCATTTTTACAAACGTGTTGGAAACTCTAGTCAACATTCACACACTACAGGCAATTTAGGAAGCTAATTAGCATAATCTGCATGTCTTTGAGTTTCCTCTGTGTGGAGGAAACCAGAGTACTCTGAGGAAACCCACCAAGCATGGGGAGAACATGCAAATTCCATGCAAACAGACCCGAGGTGGGAATCGAACCCGGACCTTGGAGGTGCAAGGTGACAGGTGACCACTAAGCCATTGTGCTGCCATACTGTATATGTAACTAAGGTGATGTAATTGCAGTAACTCATCACCATTTTAACTGATTTTAAGACAACCAATGAAGATTCAGGTTTGGGAATCACCTTGTAAGCGTGGAACTACTATAATAATATAATGTTCCATTTTTTTTATTATACCACAATCCCTTTGGAAATGCTCTGGCCAGTGATACAATAAACAATACATGAGTGTACAGATAGAGTTTGAGTTGGAATTGTAGTCAGCTGACTGTTAATTATAACTCGTACATTGTGTAGCTGCTGAGAAATTTCTGGTTCCTCTTTGAGCATCAAGTTTTCAGGAAAAAAAAAAGCCTGTGCGGGTTCTGGTTCTAAGCAAATATGTCTGCAATTTCACTTTAATCATTAAATCACTTGCCGACTAGTTAACATGAATTAGCATATCAGTGCTTGGTGTAGTTCTGTTTTAAATAACCTCTCCTCATACACCACAAATTCTAGCAAACATCAACTAAAACTTTTTGAACTTCATTACAGCATTTTAGGCAGCACTGTGGCTTAGTGGTTAGCACTATGGCCTCACACCTCCAGGTTCCATTTCTACCTTGGGTCTGCGTGCATAGAGTTTGGTTAGTGGGTTTCCTCCGGGTTCTCTGGTTTCCTCCCACAGTCCAAAGACATGCAGGCTAGTTCAATTGGTGTTCCTGAAATTGCCCGTAGTGTGTGAATGAGTGCGTAAAAGTGAGTGTAGTGGGTGCATGTTTGAACTGCGATGGATTGTCATGTACCCAGTCCAGCGTGTACCCCGTCTCATGCCTGAAACCAGGATTAAGCGGTATAGACGATGATCGAGTGAGTGAATGAACCTGGTTTTTTAAATCTGTGAAAAAAAGTGACAGCTGGTTCTGTGGTGTCTGTCCATCTCCAAAAAATTTTATAGTTGTTAACATGTCCTGTCTTGTCGTTGCCTTGTTTGTTACCAAAGCATGTAAACTTTATTGATGGCGTCCAACAACTAAGCCTTCCATTCTACAAGCTTTTTCCACAATTGTTTAGTTTTGCCCGATATGATGGATAGTCACTAAGTTCACAATATTAAAGCATTATTTGCATAATCGTCTCCTCTTACCTTTCTTATTCTTTGACCTGTTGCCTGGTTTTGCGCCCCAGAAGCTGATGGCGGGAGCTGCGGTGAAGACTCCTTCGACCCAGACGAGGGATTTTCCTCCGGCGCCTCGAGCAGCAGCCAGCCCAGCAGTATGAAAAGGGGCCGGGTTCCAGGAGTGCGTCTGTCCCGGGACCCGGTGGTGTGGCAGCGAGAGAGTCCGTCTGTAGAGACCAGAGCTGTTTCGTGCATGCGCCACCAACACCACCAGTCGCCTCCTCCGGCCATCACGCTCCGCACTGCCGAGAGCAGCAGAAGCCCCAGCCCCAGCCCCAGCATGGCCAGGAGGTTCTTGGACCCGCATTACTTGCCCCCATTCGCTGGTCCACCACCCCGAACTGCTAGCACATCTTCTAGTAAATCCCTGGACTGCACCGGTTTCAATGGCTCATCCGGCCCGACAGATAGCTTGTCGTTCGGAAGCCTGAGTGCGGATAGGGCTCACTGTTTATCAGCGATCAGCCTGCAGGAAATGCAACTACGGCGGGCGTCGAGAAGCCAAGATCTGCTTTCGCCTGAAAGTCCCTTTTCCTCTACAAGTCCTCTGTCCAAACAGTCTCGCTCATCCAGTTTTAATATGCAGATTATATCACAAGTGTAGACTCATCTGTGTATGTCTCATGTGTGTGCGTGTGTGTGTGTGTGTGTCGTGCATGTGTATGAGCATGTCTTGTATATGTTAAATGGTTGTAGCATATGTGCAAATGAGAGAGAAAGTGTGTGCGTGTGTGTGGGTGTGCTTGTTTGTGCATGTTTCTATACATTACAACAATCATTTCCAATGACACCATTATGCACTGGCAGAAGAAATAAGTATTTTGCACCGTACTTCCCCTTGCGGACATACGACCCAGAGGTGCGTATAATGTGCCGTAACATATGTCGAGAGGAAAACCAAAACTTCACAAATCCTGCTGTATCTCTACAACAGTCTCAAGAACTTGACAATCATATGAATGAAACAGTGAGTGGCCTGACAATGCATGATCCAAAGAATCAAATGCGTGAGACTCCGGGAAGGTATCAAAGAAGCTGCTTACCATTGTCATCGCTGTAAATGGTATAGACTCGAGTCTGCTTGTGTTCTCTGTGTGATACTGATCCATCCAGTGCAAGCAAACTGTTCAGAGCCTCAAATAATCCATGAGCAAGCTGCATCGTGTAAGGAACGATATACATAGATTATATTCTTCGAAAGCAAGTTTATATCTCTAAAACGTGTACATTTATGTAAATCTATATTGTAAGATAGGAAGAGTTATATGACGTGACGATATCTCTATATATTGCTTGTACAGAGTTGAAGATTTATCTGTTCGGTGGTGAATAAATACATCGTGACCATAACTGAAGTCGTTCTTTTTGATCATTTGTCAGACTGAAACATCAGAATGGGGACAAAAAAGGTTGGGGTATTAGTATGGTGTTCCTAGTACGTATTGAGTGTATTTGTTAAAATATCAATGGTTTGGTCAGGTACTGTGATTGATGGCATGTGAATAGTTTAGAATAGGTTTTCTGATCCCTACAGCAGTTACAGCAGGCTATTGGCATTTATACAGTCTGTTGCAGAATTTAAGGTTGTTTTCCCTGGGACATGAATAAGGCGTCTTAATTAGACATTATTTTAGGCATATATGCGAAAACCTGCTGTGTTTATGGATAATTGTCACATACAGTAGAATGCCTTTAATCAGTCATTATTCTGTTTCAGTTCAGCTTGCGTAAGCTGCTTAATGAAACCCACAGGAATCAGGGTTAATTGTACAGTACGCGTCAAGAGTTTGGACACATCTTCTAATTTATTGCAAATCTATAAAATATAGCATTAAGACATGAAGGTCAGCTGGAACACTTCTTGCAAGAACAGTATTGTCAAGTGCATTCGCAAAACAAAACTATGAAATAACACATACTGCATGCATTAGGTAATTAAGTAACAACAACACCAACAGTCTGTAGTTATCTTAAGACACATAGGTCAGCCGTTGCGGAACAGTTCTTCCAAGAACAGTGTTGCCAAGTCCATTTGCAAAACTTGAAGAAACTGGGTCTCATGAAGACCATCCCAGGAAAGCAAGACCTAAACTTACCTCTGCTGCGGGGGTTCATTTAGGGTTAACAGCCTGCAAAAATCACAGTGCATAAGTAGCAGATACAGTGGCTTGCAAAAGTATTCGGCCCTCTTGAACTTTTCCACATTTTGTCACATTACAGCCACAAACATGAATCAATTTTATTGTAATTCCACATGAAAGACCAATACAAAGTGGTGTACACGTGAGAAGTGGAATGAAAATCATACATAATTCCATTTTTTTTTTTTACAAATAAATAACTGCAAAGTGGGGTGTGCGTAATTATTCAGCCCCCTTTGGTCTGAGTGCAGTCAGTTGCCCATAGACGTTGCCTGATGAGTGCTAATGACTAAATAGAGTACACCTGTGTGTAATCTAATGTCAGTACAAATACAGCTGCTCTGTGACGGCCTCAGAGGTTGTCTAAGAGAATATCGGGAGCAACAACACCATGAAGTCCAAAGAACACACCAGACAGATCAGGGATAAAGTTATTGAGAAATTTAAAGCATGCTTAGGCTACAAAAAGATTTCCAAAGCCTTGAACATCCCACGGAGCCACTGTTCAAGTGACCATTCAGAAATGGAAGGAGTATGGCACAACTGTAAACCTACCAAGACGAGGCCGTCCACCTAAACTCACAGGCCGAACGAGGAGAGCGCTGATCAGAAATGCAGCCAAGATCTACAGCTCAGGTGGGGGAATCTGTCTGGCATCTGAGTGGCAAGAAGAAAGCTATTGTTAACAGAAAACCATAAGAAGTCCCGTTTGCACAGCAAATATGTGGAAGAAGGTGCTCTGGTCAGATGAGACCAAAATGGAACTTTCTGGCCAAAATGCAAAATGCTATGTGTGGCGGAAAACTAACACTGCACCTCACTCTGAACACACCATCCCCACTGTCAAATATGGTGGTGGCAGCATCATGCTCTGGGGGTGCTTCTCTTCAGCAGGGACAGGGAAGCTGGTCAGAGTTGGTGGGAAGATGGATGGAGCCAAATACAGGGCAATCTTGGAAGAAAACCTCTTGGAGTCTGCAAAAGACTTGAGACTGGGGCGGAGGTTCACCTTCCAGCAGGACAACGACCCTAAACATAAAGCCAGGGCAACAATGGAATGGTTTAAAACAAAACATATCCATGTGTTAGAATGGCCCAGTCAAAGTCCAGATCTAAATCCAATCGAGAATCTGTGGCAAGATCTGAAAACTGCTGTTCACAAACGCTGTCCATCTAATCTGACTGAGCTGGAGCTGTTTTGCAAAGAAGAATGGATGAGGATTTCAGTCTCTAGATGTGCAAAGCTGGTAGAGACATACCCTAAAAGACTGGCAGCTGTAATTGCAGCAAAAGGTGGTTCTACAAAGTATTGACTCAGGGGGCTGAATAATTACGCACACCCCACTTTGCAGTTATTTATTTGTAAAAAATGTTTGGAATCATGTATGATTTTCGTTCCACTTCTCACGTGTACACCACTTTGTATTGGTCTTTCACGTGGAATTCCAATAAAATTGATTCATGTTTGTAGCTGTAATGTGACAAAATGTGGAAAAGATCAAGGGGCTATCAACTGTTCAAAGGAGATTATTGCATTTTTTTCACGCCTTCAGCATCTTTTTAAGTTAAACCTTTATTTGTCACATGTACTGGATATTACTGCACAGTTAAATTCTTTCTTCACATATCCTCGCACAAACTGGGGTCCGACCGCAGGGTCAACCATGATACAGCGCCCCTGGAGTAGACAGGGTTAAGGTGCTAGCTCATGCTTGGTGAAGCTGCGGCTCGAACCCTGACCCTTCCGATCAGTAACTCTGTAGTTATAACTTTGCACAACAACTTAATATTTCATTGTATTAACATCAAAATATTAATCTCACCACAACATCTTGACAACCAAAAACATCTTTCTCAACTACTGGGTTAGAAAAAGTGTGTACTGCTAAGATAAAATAAATAATAAGTTTTTTTCTTCTTCTTACATTTCAGCATTTTTCATCTTTTTATTCACCTGTGGTGTTCTGGTATAGTGATTTAATAAAATGTTAACCTTTACAAAGAAGGGAATAAAAAGGACCTTGAGCCGTACTTGATGGCAAATGGACGTTCCTTTTTTTCTTTTAAAACTGCTGGAATGTTCAAAATATATTTTTTTACCATTCATCAGAGCAGTGCAACACGCAACAAGGCCATGGAGTAAAAGGATTGATGAGCGAAAGTTATGTACTGAATGCTGCACCGGTATGCAATGTCATACCGCATCTCCAAACAATCAGTCAATGAGAAGAACAGGTGAGATATTTATGTGCTTTTGGACATGAAAGGATTTAATTAAATTTGGCTAAATTCAGTGTATGAACTGAGTAACTGTGCATTTAGTTTTTACACCTTGGAAAAATTCTCTTATAGGGCAGCTACCTTTTTAACCTCTTTGATGTCAAAACACATCCAAGTTTGACTTTGTGGGATGACAGTGATCGGTTTATTCAGTTCATTAGGTTATAATTGAACCTCCTAGATTTTAGTATAAATGTATACTGTAAACCCTATGGTTAAGTATACAGTATATACTGTGTATGCATTCTTTCATGGAGATCCAGTGTCCTTACCAAATCAGTAATCACTGCAGTATTTGTAACTCACTCGGTCTGGATGTGTCATGTTCCACCTTTAAAATACACATCAAGTGCTTCCATGAATTTTTATGTGTACCTCGAGTTCCATTTCTTTGGCTTAATCCTGATCAATAGGCCACTACCGATCACTACTGATCACTGCAATGGAAAAAAAGTTGATTGATGTTTGGTCTGGTTCTGTTTGATTTTTTTCTTTCAAAGCCATCTCAGGTCTGAAATATATAAAATTTCTTTCAAGGAAAAATGCCTATGGATCCATACTTTCCTGAGCATCCATACACCCGGTATATTTTACTACTGCAGAAGCATGCACACTCTAAGATCTCATTCAGTCATCTTTAGTTTTGTTGACAGCACAGTGCGGTGGCCAGTTCATGTGCGAACATGATTCCTCATGCTCACATAACCACTCTTTCACAAGTTGGGTCCTGCAATATGGCCGTGATATCACCTACACCTAACATTGCCTCCAGAGGCTTTTACTGTGGCCACTATGAATGATGGGTGCACCCTGACACGCCCATTGCTCTGGAATAGGGTCAGTCTGAGCTACCTTTTTCCATTGCTCCAAAGTACAAGCTTTTACGGTCCCTTTGCAAACTGAGGCTTTTTTTTCCTGATTAGTCTCGTTAAGAAGTGATTTTCTTACAGACTCATTTAAACCCAATCCTGTGAGTTTTCATTACATTGTGTGTCTAAGCTCTGACATTATTATTATTAAATATAACTCAGATTTTTACTGCAGATTTTTCTCTTCAAGTATTTAAGTGATCTCCATTCAAGATTTTTTTTTTATTGCATTCCTTTCACAAATGTGACAGTTCAGCACTATCCTTGCAGGTTTTTATGTGGAATGTGTTAAAAGGTTTGTAACCTAGTAATGTTAAATCTTCTTGATGCTTGATGCAACCCGACAAATTGACCCTTTTAAAATGGCGAATTCTCTTTTTTCGTTTTTTTTTTTTTGGACCAGACACTGTATTTGAACTCTATGGTACAAACTGAGTGAGCTGCACAACATGGACAAAAGTATTTGTCCAAAACTGTTAATTATTGAATTTAGTTGTTTCAATCTGGCCCCTTATCTCCTTAACCCCAATATTAATGCTTCAGCATACCAAGACATCTTGGACAATACCTATGCTCCAAACTCTGTAGCAACAATTTGGGGAAGGCCCTTTTATATTCCATCATGACCATGTCCCAGTGGACAAAGCGATGACTATAAAGACATGGTTTAATGAGTTTAGTGTGGAAGAACTTGACTGGCCCTAACACAGAGCCCTGATGTCAACCCAATCGAGCATCTATGGGATGAATTGGAACGGAGATCGGGACCCAGGCCATTATCGTCCAACAGCAGAGTCTTGACAACATAAATGCTCTACAGAATAAATGGGCATGAATTCTCACATAGACACTCCAAAATCTTGTGCACTGCCTCAAAGAAGAGTGAAAGCTGTTGAAGCTGCAAAAGGGGGAACCAACTTCATATTGAAGTGTATGTCTTTGGATACAGAGTTAAAGCATGTTTGTCCACATATGCATTGCAAGACTATATATGGACAATTCACAAAAAATAACTGCACTGTGCTTTGCAACTGCTTTGATCCTGTGCATGTTCTCCTCATGTAGGTTAGTAGGTTTCCTTTGGGTTCTCCAGAGACCCATGACTTATTAGTCAGGGGATAAAATATTTTGCACACCTGAACTTTGCATGCTATTCTGCTCATGACTGGACAATACTTTTCCATTTAAATTCCATTTTATTATTATTATTATTATTATTTTATATTCTTTATTTGAATACTGTATTTTTTTTTCGGTCATGGGCTGTTGTAAAAGCATTTCTGTGTATTGCGTTTGTGACAAATTCAATTTCAATTTGATTGTTTAATAGTGTTCTTTTTATGATATATATTCATATATTATTATGAATAAATGTACTTGTTTACAGGTTGCTACAGAAATGCGCGCTATCCTACATGACTCCTGAAACAACATGGCGCCCAACAAGGCTCGCCCTCTCTCATTTCATCCAATCAAATAGCTCCGATTTCTCTCTACGTCACACGCGGGCGAATCTGATTGGCTGGTTGCCGCACGTCACTCCCAGTACACACGGCGGGATTTTCAGACGCTGCAGGTTTTGCACCCTGCTTGTGTTTCAGCTCTTGGGACTCTGACAGCTATTATTCTTGAGCAGATTTGCAATTCCTATTATTTAAGACCTACGTAGTGTCGTGGAGACGCTTCCGAAAAAGTTTTCAGTGATAAATATATAAAACGAACCCGAAATTATTTGGATAAACGGTACCTTTAGCTTCGTTTGCTACTCTACGCTAAGCTAATCAGAATAGCCAGCTGTCAGTGAGCTAGCCCGGTTAGTGATGACCCTTACTGTATGTTAAGAGACTCTGCTTTTGACTGTATTTGTGTTTAGGGAAAGTTCTAGGTGTCTGTAGTGCTTAATAATGGACAACCATCCGTACGGAAGAGACAACAAACCGCAACGGAAAAGGGCTTTGGGTGGAGCTGCACCGAACATGAGCTGGGGAAGTGAAGACACGGAGAAAAAGCCCAAGTTTGTAAGTAGACAATATTTTAGAAGTGAACTGCATTTGTATTTTCAGCATAAAACGTCGCGTTGTCATGGGCCGCGTCCCAAACCGCTGCTCCTAGCAACCCTGTTCCACACTGCGCTTCTGCGCGTGCTCAGAAGCGTAGTGGTCCATACTCTACGCTTCTGCGCATGCGCATTCCACCCACGTGTTGTACATATCTGATCATCACACCACGTGTTTCTCAAACAGTCTCTATAACAATTGTCATTCATTGTCTATACAGATTTATCATGTATACATGGTCTTTTATCCCAGGAGACTTAAGGCATGAGGCGGGGTATACCCTGGGCCAAATCCATCACAAGACACACACACACACACACACACTCAGAGTAGGGTGGGAATCAAATGTACACCCTGATGGTGCAAATGACAGTGTCTTTTTCTTTCGGCAGCTCCCGTCAAGGTGTCACCACACACACACACACACTTGGCACAGGATGCGTGTCCTGACGTAATCCTCTCTTTTTCCTAACTTGGAACCAGTGACTGCATGCTTTGGCTGGGTAGAATTGGGTGTGGCAACAGTGCTAACCACTAAATATAATAAAATGTCTTTGAGTGCTGTATGTGCTCTTTGAGTGCTTTGTGATTTTTTTTTTTTTCCTCCATCACTGGAACTAACAGGCCCGAACCTGTTCCCATAAGACTGTGTTTCGGTGCACGAGATGAGCTCTGTGGTTACGTTGAAGTCTTCACTCAACATTGTTTCCCGAACACAGTAACGCTCTCATGGCTGAAGGGAGCATCCAACATCTAACGGAAGGCTTTTCTTATAGGAAAAAAAGTGGCTAAATCTGGCCTGGCATATTCAGTGGTGGTCAGGTCTGCCCAAACCCCTTCTCTCATAGGGTTAGGGTGGACCGGGGACAAAAAGAGGAGCTCCCTGGCAATTTGGAAATGTGGAGTATACTGTGTTTTAGAAAATGGAGAAAGAGGACATTTAAGAAGGTGTATAAATGAGGATTTAAACAGAAAGGAAGGTGAGGGAGTAAGACTAAAAACAAGAATGAATGAACAAATGAACTTTTGCCAGAAAAGAACAAGACGAGATCAGTCAAGGCAGTGATGGATGTTTTTTTGGGAATGCTTGATCGAAACATCGGTAATGCAACATACTGGATTCTAATCGTCGTTAATCAACAAAGAAGGAAAAGAATAACTTGTGCTGGACAAGGAAGAAAGTGTTCGATGGGTTTCCTAAGAGTGACAGAACTAAGAAGAAGAGGATTAAAAATGAAAGGAAGATGAGGGAGATCAAGACCAGAAGGTGGCGTTAATGCGTGGACGCAGAACCGTCTGTAAACACTTGACTCATGGAAGTTTAGAAAAAATCATAATGTAATGCAACATGTTTATTTAAAATGGTTCTTGTTGGTAAATTGTTAGTAAACAATCAGGGATGTAGGTATGATAACTAATTTTGACAGACTAATACTGACTGAGAAAGTCAAGGCTCTGGGTTGCTGGTCAGAGGCTTCGAGAGGGGTTCAAGCTCCACTCCTGCCAGGGTGCGACTGTTTGTTTAGCTGTAGTGCAAGATTCTTAACCGTAAGTCCATATAAGCACATCACAAGTGGAAGAGGAGAAAAAGGATGATTCACAAGAATGGTATGGAAAGGGCGCGTCGAGATCAGGATTTCTGGAAAGAAAGAAAGGAAGTCTTGATTAAAGAGTTTACACTCAGCTGAGAGACCCATTAAAATAATATTAAGAAACCTTCAGTGTGGTACATCAGTATTCTCCAGCTGATCATTGGTCTGTTTTCTTTAAAATGCAGATTTTCCAGTTTGGAGCTTTGCTTTAAATCTTTATATAAATAGACAAATATTTATTTAATCTCCTTCTCTTTTATGATCTGAAATACTTTATTTTTTTCTCCTCAGAAATGTCAAAACTGTCATGACTAGCAAGTTTCCTTCAAACCCAGATGTTTGCCTTACATCATTGTTGACGTGTATTAAAATTACACAGGTGTTCATGAGTGAACGTAATGCTTTACACCTGTCGCTTCATTCATGGCTCTTTTCATCAGCATGTTCGTTCTCACTTTTCTGGTTTTGTGTGTGCGTGCGTGTAGCTGAGGTTTTACCGCAAAGACCGAGATTCTGGTTTAGTGTCTCTTTTAAAGCCCCCCCCCCCAAGTAGCAAGTAGCAGCAGTCAGGCAGTGTTTTTTTATTT